>OMLP01017893.1:0-18372 GCA_900302685.1 Spondyliosoma cantharus | reverse complement strand
AAATCCATCCAAATGCTCAATGATACCCGTCCATTTTGCTCCCTGCAATAAAAACCAGCTGTCCTTAAAATGTCATTCTTACTTTGCAGAAAGTAGGTCAGGTAGAATTTGGGCTATAGGTATTCTTTGTGTGTTTGTGTGTGGGTGGGTGTCTGAACCCCCACGATCACCAGATGGGGTGAGATCGGGCAAGGGGTGGGCCTTTGCGTACAGTGTGGCCAGCCCACTTCACCTGAGCATAAAAACAGCTGAAGTTCTCATTCAGGGCTATTCACACTTGACTGACTCTGCACACACACAGTCTGGACACACACTCACCACACACCTAGAAACACACACTGAGGCTCATTTAGTCAAACCTGCGAAGATGCCGTGTGTCAGCTCTCAACTTGACCAGATGGTGAAAATGCCTTGCAGCTACAGCTCTGTGGTTGATGACGTCCACATGGTAAGATCTGGATTTTATGTCTGATCGGACTTTGCAGAGGTTCGAGGAATTTTTACCTTTGATTTTACTTTAGATTTACGTTTTTATCTGATGTTGCTGTTGTTTGAATTTACTGTAGTCCTCACACACAGACTGCTCCGTGTTGTTTCAGAGGAAACTCTGGGTGAGGAGCTAAAGTGATGATTCTTTTTTGTTTACTCCTAGTCTTTTTTTGCTGTTACTTCTTCTGATTTCCCTTCTTGTTTTCAAAAGTGAAACCTCACTTCTCTTTTGAAAGCTCACTTCGCCGTACGGTTTACGAGCATATGAAGTTACTTGGTCTGTTTGCAGCGGCAGCTCCTGACCAGCTCTCCTCTCCTCTTGTCGCAGGTAGAGCAGATCCTGTCAGAGTTCAGGCTGAATAAGGAAGAGCTAAAAGAAGTAATGGAGAGGATGCAGCGTGAGATGGATCGAGGACTGCGTATAGAGACGCACGAAGAGGCCAGCGTCAAAATGCTTCCGACTTATGTCTGCTCCACCCCTGAGGGATCAGGTACATACTCCATCAGTCATCAACACTTTTATTGTGGTAAAAAAAGAAAACATCCAGATGTAAAGAGAATGTAAAGCCAGCATTCAGATGTTGTGTGTGTTTCGACAGAGGTGGGCGACTTCCTGGCCCTGGATCTGGGGGGGACAAACTTCCGTGTGATGCTGGTGAAGGTGGGTGAAGATGAGGAGAGGAGCTGGAAGGTGGAGACCAAGAACCAGATGTACTCTATTCCTGAAGATGCCATGACGGGCACTGCAGAAATGGTATTTACGAGTAATATCAACATGTGATATAGTGACTGTAAAATCTCTGTGGTGACTGTTTAAGACTATCTAAAAGTGGCAAAATATTTTCCAATCTTCTGTAAATACAGGTGTAGCGTTGACTGTAAACCACTCAGAATGAAATTAGCACTAATTATTGTGCAGTTTTTTCCACATCTCATGTCCTCTCTTCCCCTCTCTCTGCAGCTGTTCGACTACATAGCAGAGTGTATGTCCGACTTTTTGGACAGACATCATATCAAGCACAAGAAGCTTCCTCTAGGTTTCACCTTCTCCTTTCCTGTACGACATGAGGACATTGACAAGGTAGATTGTTGTGCCTCTTAATGCTTCCATACGAAGATCCGTGACAGCAAACATCCCTGTTTTATGTATGAAGTTTATACATTTAAGGTTTGTCTTTTTGTCTGTCCACAGGGTATCCTGCTTAACTGGACCAAGGGCTTCAAGGCGTCGGGGGCAGAAGGGAACAATGTTGTGGGATTACTCAGAGATGCGATCAAGAGGCGAGGGGTGAGTTTCTCTCTTAATAAACAACACAAGAATTGTAACAGCTGGGTTTTACTCTCAACCTAATTTGGTGTTGTCACTTAGGACTTTGAGATGGATGTGGTTGCCATGGTGAATGACACAGTAGCCACCATGATCTCCTGCTATTATGAAGATCGCAGCTGTGAAGTCGGGATGATTGTTGGTAAGCGAACACACGCAAGCATGAATGCCCGACTGCGATGCACTCATGCAGACACTCTAAGGATTTGTGTTGTTCTTTCTTTTTTTTTTTTTTCGACCAGGTACTGGTTGTAATGCGTGTTACATGGAGGAGATGAGGACCGTGGAGCTGGTAGAAGGCGAGGAGGGCCGGATGTGTGTGAACACAGAGTGGGGGGCGTTCGGAGACAATGGGGAGCTGGAGGAGTTCAGGCTGGAGTACGACAGAGTGGTGGACGAGACCTCGATTAACCCCGGACATCAGCTGTGAGTCGAAGAATGCATTCACCTCAAACATGCAGTAAAATGCACACATAAGAGAGCTGTTTGGTCACTCTGTGCGTCTTCAACTGTATGCACACACACACACTCAAGTGTACGTTAAAGCTCAGCTGTGTCATTAAAGACCTGAGGGATTCATGTTGTACTTTAAAATGTGCTGCGCAGTCCTTCTCCCCTCGTTCTCTTACTGTTTTTCTGAATTAATCATCCCTCTGTGGTAATACTCACCTGACTCTCACCTGAGCTGTCTGTGTAGTTGCTAAGCTATCCACTGTTCTTCCTGAGGATGTTTGTAAATGGCGAGAGGCCTCATACGTCAGTGGTCAGTCAGCGGATGGGACTGTCAGATTAATGATCCCTCTTGCCCTAATGGCTGTTTACCTTTGGCGCTGGCTGCCCTTTTGCACAGACAACTGCTGAGTCCAGCCTCATTCAGCCTCTTTAACAATGACGCTGGCATCCTCATCTGCTCCCGTCTCCGTTTCCAGTCCATGCACACAAAGACAGTTGTTTGCTTGTGTGTTTTAACGACGCGCATTACCTTCCTGTTTCTTCCACTATAGTACATCATATATTTGGTTCATTGTTTTCCATCCTTCCTTTAAGTTGTTTTAACGTTAACTATCTCTTCTCTTGTTGCCCCACGCAGTTATGAGAAGCTGATCAGCGGGAAGTATATGGGTGAGCTGGTCCGGCTTGTCCTGGTGAAGCTGGTGAATGAAGACCTGCTGTTTAATGGTGAAGTCTCTGAGCAGCTGAAGACTCGTGGCAGCTTTGAGACACGCTATGTCTCTCAGGTGGAGAGGTAGGCATCAACAGATCCTAACCTGGTTGCAGTAATCCATGCGCTAAAGACAACTGTCCTTTAAAAAAAATATGTATATATATCACATAAAATAAGACAAAACATTTGATAAGATTATCAATGCATGTAGACAATCATGCCTTTGCATAAACACAGAGGAAGAAAAAAAACTTAAATGTAGCAAAAAAAAAACCCATATAAAATGTAACGCCTGTAAAACCGTATGCTGATGACATGAGCTTATATAACAGTGTTGGTGAGCGTGGGAAAGAGATTTGATCAGTTTTGTCATTTTCCTACAGTGACACCGGGGACAGAAAACAAATCTACAACATCCTGTCCTCACTGGGTGTTCTGCCATCAGAGCTGGACTGTGACATTGTACGTCTGGTCTGTGAGAGTGTTTCCACTCGCTCTGCTCACATGTGCGGCGCAGGGCTCGCTGGTGTGATCAACCTGATGCGGGAGCGACGCAGCCAGGAGTCCCTGGCAATCACGGTGGGGGTCGACGGATCAGTCTACAAGCTGCACCCATGGTGAGGAATGTTTTAGACTTTTCATGATAGTTTTCTGACTATATTAAAGTAATAAGTTAATGAAAGGTCCTTACGTCATTAGATCGACCCTTTTTAAAGTAAAGGCCCACCATAAAACACAATGTTTTTATATAGCCGATGGTGAGCTGGCCAAATGATAGCATGTCTTCACCAAGACTATTTCCAGTAGTTTAAAAAAAAATATATATATATCTTAAGTACCATTTGATAGTAAATGTATTTTTCGAAGAATCAAGTAACAAAGCACCAATATTCAGCAGTCATACAAGGAGAAATCCACTGTGGAAGAGGCAGAGATACCTTTCTCTCTAGAGCCTCAAACGACCACAATACAGTGCGTCCACACTTTCTTTATTGAAAAAAGTTCCATCCTTAATCAAGCAACAGGATGCAATGAATTCCTCTTAGACAATTGTATTACTAGACAATTGGGGAAAAAGTCAAAAAGGAGATGGGACAGATGGAGATTCGACTGATTCTGTACACTCAACGTATTGTTTCTTTATCTCAGTTTCCGTGACAGGTTCCACAAGATCGTCAGAGACCTCACGCCTCACTGTGAGATCACCTTCATCCAGTCGGAGGAGGGCAGTGGCCGCGGAGCTGCTCTGATCTCAGCAGTGGCCTGTAAGATGGCTGCTTGCATGCTGACACAGTAAAGGGAGCTGTGCAATGAGCAAGCCTGAACTCTGAGTTTTAGAACATGTCATCCTGGGCGGCAGCTCTGGCCTTTTCAGGCTAAGTGGATACTCGTCACTGGAAGATGTACAGAAAAGAAAGCAGCAAACAACTTGTATTATTGTTATTCTACTGTATTTGGTAGAATTAGACCAACTTGTAACAATGTGAGTGTGTCTGAACTGGTTTGAATTGGTTTGCTGTGATGGACTGGGCCATTTAAAGAATGGCTGAAGTATTATTGATGACAGTGCGTTATAATACCAGTGCAAACTGGTTGATGTACATCGCATTGGATTATTTTTGTAAATGCTGTTGTAAACTACATCATATTCATTGCTTTGCTGTGTTGTAATTTCTGTTTGTTCTATTGTATATTTGAATTTTACGTAAACCTTATGTGTGTTAGCCTGTAGGTTATAGATTTTCATGAGTGCGTGATGAAATGTGATGGAGGTAAATAAACTGTAAATAAAACTGCTCAATTAAAGGTCCCATATTGTAAAAAAAAATGATTTTCCCTTGTTTGATTTTGTTGTTATTATTAAACCAGTCTATTTGCTAAATAAATACCGTGAAAGTAACCAAATGCTCAAATGCACACAGCCCTGTGCCTTCAAACAAGCTATGAGGACTTGGTTGTAAGGTTGTGATGTCACAACTATACAGTCACTGCCCTCAGCCACACCCCCAGCAAGGCCCGGATTGAAAAAACACCCATAGAGCTGAGGCAAAAGCACAGTGGTTGATGTCTGCTCTGGCATGTGAAAGCTGACCAATCAGAGATTTTGGGGTGGGGGTCTTAAAGAGACAGAGACAGAGGGTGAGTAGAGGACTGTACTTTAAAATAATGTTATGATATTTTTTTAGATTGACAAATATGATTTAATGCCAAAGCTAGTGTCATTAAAACACATCCAAACAATACCAATTTTAAAGTAATGTAAAACACTTAACACAATTAAAAAAATACTCATTTTCAAGCAGTGTAATTGGTTAGAACAGAACGACAAAATCAAAGAGATTGCTGTAATAGTCCTATTAGTATTACATTAACGGAGTGAAAGCTAGAAAACATGAATATACAAATCTTCTTTTCTTTAAAGCAACAATAATTCCACAATATTTAGTTCTTTCATTATAATAACACACTTGAAAATGGACCCAGAACAATAATGTATTAATGAATCTGTTCTCACAGATATAACCCATGTACTTGCTGGTTATTATTGGGGTAAACACTGTTGATCACTGTAATGGAGTTACACCATAACAATGTCAACCCTCGTGTGAAGAAGGAAACCAGTGGTGCAGTTGGAAATTATACATTCTTTGTTCAGTGTGTGATTTTGATCCAACGCCACAACCAATGTAGCATCCCACAAAGCTGTCACTGAAATCTTTACAATAGTGCACATAACACATTCATTTTGAGCTAAATTTGACCTCTGAGGAGAAACTTTATTTGGTGGAGTGACTGTCAAACGTCAGAGGTCACTTTGCCCTGTCTCCTCTCTCCCTCTCTGCTCCTCATATCTGTATTTTCCAGCCCAGAGGAATCCTGGCTGCTTCACCTCTTATCAGGTCCCTGCAGTGACACGATGAACAGCCATGGCCATGTAAGGGACTGTGCCCACCACAGGCTATTATAGGAGGGCAGGAGATAAGACTGGCCGTACATAAAGCCCACCCCAGCACCACACCTCGGCTGGGAGTCCACGTACGATCACTCAGACATGGTAAGTCAGTCAGCGATGACTTTAAAAGAAAGAAATAGACAATTTTGGAATCTATTAATGTGTTTTTATTAAGTAATTGTGTATTATTTTTGTGTTTGAATTAGTTTTTTGTACAACTTCTCAGGCAAGTAAGAAGGCCTCAAACAAGAGACAGAGGGGAGCACAGAAGGCTTGCTCCAATGTCTTCTCCATGTTCGAGCAGTCCCAGATACAGGAGTTCAAAGAGGTACAGCAGTAGTGTCTCTTCTCCGGCCTGGACACAACTCTTTCTCTTTTTTATTGGAGGAAATTTACGGAGAGAATCTGTGTGTTTTGATTGTAAAATTCATGCAAGGGAAGAGAAATATTCAATTTACCTTCATTCGTTAACTTAACCATTATAGGAATGGTTGATGTGGCCTTATACACAAACTGAACGGATGAAAAGCAAAAACATGTAATTCAAAAGATAGAAGTTTTAGATGATTGAAAAATGCGTCTATTATCTATTTGATCTTTTATGTTACTCTGTCTATTTCCACTTTGATGTAATTGTTTGTCATTATTATTACTTGTGCTTCATACTACAGGCTTTTGGCTGCATTGACCAAGACAGAGATGGTGTTATCAAAAAACAGGACCTGAGGGAGACTTACGGACAGCTGGGTATTTTTTTCACTTTTGGACTTCAATCTGTTTATTATATGAACTTGTAAATAAATAGGTATAGGCTCTATCGAAGATGACCATGATGATGATGTGCGTATGTGTGTGTGTGTGTGTGTGTGTACCAGGGAAGCTTAACGTCAGTGACGAGGAGCTGGATGGGATGTTGAATGAGGGGAAGGGTCCCATCAACTTCACCGTGTTCCTGAGTCTGTTTGGGGAGAAACTGAATGGTGAGAGCCTCTCAGGTCCAAGCATGATCTCATGAATCTTAAAATTTTCTCTGATGAACTTTTAGAAAATGCTCTGCGATGCCTTGTTTCCCTCCAGGTACTGACCCTGAAGACACCATACTTGCTGCTTTCAAGCTTTTTGACCCCAATGCGACTGGCTTTGTGAACAAGGAAGAGTAAGATCAGTTTTATTACTTAGCATTCATGTTACCTTGTTAGTGAAATCACAGTATTTTATTTATCCTCTCCTTTCACACTTCTTCTCGTCATGTTTATCCAGGTTTAGACGACTACTGATGAACCAGGCTGATAAATTCACAGCAGAAGAGGTTTGTCTTTTCTATTTTCATAGTCACAGACTCTCAAAACTATTCTTTAAGATGATTATTTTCACCAGTCACTTTATAAACCTCCAGGTGGATCAGGCCATGGCTCTCGCTCCCATTGACCCAACTGGCAACATTGACTACAAGTCGCTCTGCTACATCATCACACACGGCGATGAGAAGGAGGAATCCTAACAAGCACTGTAATCCTACAGTGTAGTCGGGTCATCTGAACATTATGATAATTGGCTGGTTTTCATCCAGCAACACGAATGGCTGATAGAATATCGGATCCATTTAACCTCTGCTGTTCAATGGTAATAAATGCTTCAATTCTAATGGTATTAAAAATTGGCTCATTTGTTTGTATGCTGCTGGGAATAAATTATTGTTGATCGTTGATTTCAAATGTTCATTTTGTTCAGCAGTGCTGCGTTTAGAATAACACTAAAAGCTCCTTACCATTGCTGTGTCCCCAAAATAAAAAAAATTGACATCACGCACAGGAAAGTTACCAATTCTTGATTGTTAAATGAAATTTAACTCACCAAGAAATGTGTACAGGAAAGGAGAGAATAACAGAGTTTGTTAAACTGACTGGTCATTTTAGTCATTCTTTTTCTACTGTAATTGAGGTCTTTCTGCATATTTGAGAGAGTAACCATATTAAAACCTTTTCAAGACCAATTGCATAACCTCTATAGCCATGAATACACCCATTAGAATGGCCACAAGGCTACCAAACCAGCGACCGCAGTTCGAGCCTGTGGGGACATTTTCTAGCTGTTTTGTGGCGAAAGAACTATTTCAAGTCAAGTCATGATGTTTCCCCATCAGTCCATCTGCCATACGCCTTCATCTGTAACTCCATGCTGATGGCACAAGCACAATGAACAACAAAAACAACTGGTTTGAAGTAGCAAAATTATAAAAATGGTGGCTGAAATAAAACAATGTTGACTTCTGCAAATGCCACCTGAGCAGGACAGCACAATTAATGTCCCCGGAATTTAATTAAGACCCTGGTCCCTGTGGTGGAAACGTGCTGTACTAAGGTTCGTAGTCCCTGAGTGAAGTTCCTGCAATGGAAACATGGCTTAAGATAAATAAGACAAAGTAGTTCCTTTTTGGTTGGTAAAAGACTTTGTGATCCGAGATTTTCCCTGGACTACATGTGAAGGCACATGTGACTATTTCTGAACACTTTACAGATAAGTAAAGAGGACGTCAGTGGTTCCCGTTCACAGAGGCCTCTCTGCTGTTCAATTCTTTTGAGAGACTGTCGCCATGGATACAACAACAAACACCTCCATAAACTCCACGGCCACATTTTCCTGCTCACACAGCAAACAGCCCGTCAACAACAGGAGTTCGAGGAGGAGTTGGAGTGGAACTGTGCAAGGCATGCTCCACTCCCAGCACATTCTTGCAGAGACGCATCCAAATGACTGCGAGTTTATGTTTGATTTCTGAAAATCTGTAGTCCTCCTGGCAGAAATGCCTATCGCATCTGGAGCTGCAGGCAGGGTGGATGTAGGAGTAGATACAAGCACAACATGGACACCAGATGGACTCAAGAAGAAGACCAAACCTGCCAACAGGAACTATGACTCTTATCTGCAACGGTGGGTTGGATCACTGCACACGTGTACTCAAATGTAACACGTATTTTAAATGTAACAGATTCACAGTGTTCTGCATCAATAGTGCTGTGACTTTTCAGTACACAGAGAATTTACTGTGTACTTTACATTCAAAGCACATCACAGGATGGCAGTGAAGAAAATTCCACATCCTAAGATAGCTCATAGTAATTTGGTTTTATCGTGTTGCTTTTACTGATAAAATAAAAGCTGTTGTTAAAGGCCCGATCTATGATTATGTTTGTTTATCCCTGTTATTGAGAGGACCAGTCACTCCCCTGTTTTCCTGCATAATTAGATTAAATTAAATTGAATAATGGCTACACGTAAAGGAAACTAACAAAAACAATAAGCCAGATAATTCTAAAATCATATGCTCAAAGTAACACAAGACACTGTGTGATAACTGTTTTGAACAGAACACAAACAAAAGATTTTCTGCAGAGCAGCTTTATTGGCTTTTATTGCTGAGAGATAAAAGCAGCTCAGCGTCTAAATCAGCTGCAGCCTGTTTGTCATTTGAACTGTGCAGAGGGAGACACAGATGTGAGGCACTGATCAGGCTCATAAATATTTGACTGGACCATTAGTTTCTCCTGGCCAGTTCACTAAGAGACACAGGAAGTCACATTTTAAGGAATGCTGCGACACACACACACACACACACACACACACACACACACGGGCTGTCATCATTGCAGATGAAACGGACTCAGCTCAGCTTCTTGGCAAACTTCTTTTCATTGTTGATGATTTTTGCAGATATCAGGAACAGAGAAAGAAAAACAAATCCAACTTGTTGCAGGTAAGTGCCAGCATCATAACTGATTACTGGTTTGGAGGCTGTCAGACACAATCTGCTGATGTGACAGATGTTGTTCATGTGATTAAGTTTGTTTTTACACGGGGTGTGCAGGACAACACAGATGTGACTGATCAGGAAAATGATGGTGAGGACACTGACAATTTGAAACAAACAACATTCACACGGCTGCAGTTAGTGAAATCTTTTTTTAATTTGCTTTTAAGGGACCAAAGAGGGGAACCCGGAGGAAAATTGCAGCAATGAGGATCTGACTGCAGGAAAACCGTCCAGTGGAGAGAGATCTAAAAAGTCTCTGCTGTGTGTCATCCTTTAAGGGCGTCACATCTCGTGCGGACATTTAATGAACTGGGCTTTCACGCTCGACCTTTTCATGCATTATTCAAGTGCCAAACCTTTCAGTCTCTTGTGTCCATGCTTTACCTTTGTGTGGAAAAAGTAGCGATGGGTCAAGGGTTACCAAAAACAGTTTGCAAAAAGTTTCTCTTCTTGAAAACAAAGCAAACTGTCCATCAGTGTTAAATTCAATAATCTAAGATTGTTAAAACTGGTTGTCCTCTGACTGGAAACTGTGTTTAATAGATGCTTATCAGTGTTAATTATGTAGCAGTGTAATGCTGCAATATCTAAATACATAACACAACATTTAAATAATTAAATAATCATTATCTCAGTATTTCTCTCTTTGACTCTGTCAAACATATTAAATTATAGGGGAGGGATGAAATAGTGATACCTCAATATATCATATCCCTTCCTCTTGCAATACATTATTGATACGCTGGTGCCAAGTATCGATATTTTTAACAAAGCATGCAAGCACTCAGACACACACAATAAATTCACCTGTCAGTTTGACAGAATATCAACTTCATGACTAAATGACTGAAGAACTCCTATATTACAATTTGTCCACTGTAAACGACAGACCAAGCTGGCAAAACAGAGAAAAAGGAGTTTGGCGATCAGAGTCAAAGGTGTGCGAGTGAGCAGGTACATTTGAGCTACGGTGGATCGGGGCGGAGAAAGAGTCTGGCTGATTTGCATATCACTAGACTCTTGAATACTTAATGAGGCGTGGTAGTACAGTTACGTCCAAGCCATTTTGGACCCAAGAAGGATTTTTTTTCATGGAAAAATCTTCCAAATGTGTCATTTTCAGGAACAGAGATGAGTTTTCAGGGGTTTAATTAATTGCTCGGGGAACTATTAATCTACACAGACTGAAACAATTGTAACGAGCCATAGTTGTCTCCTTCCTTTGAACAATTTAACTCCAAAGCTGGTGTTATTTCTAGCAGTTTGGGCTTGTACCTGTTTAAATGGACAAGTTGCACTCAGTGTGTTTGTTTGAGACACAAAGCAACAGGCTAAGAATCTATGCACTTTTTTGTCCGTTTCAAATTCTGTGAAAAAGACACCTCAATGCAGTAAATGAACACATAATTGCTGCTTTTTACCTTTTAGGCAGTATGTTTCATCTTCAGTTACACACAAACAACGTGACGTATTGTTAGATGATCTTCTCCTAATGAGTTTCACAGAATCGCCATCTTGTGAGCGTACGAGTAGTGTATCGTGAGTTAGACTCTGATTCCCACCCCTATTATATTCAATTATATGCCGTGTCATGTTATAAAATAGTACATATTTTCACAGGTTCTTTTTGGCATCGAATAATCACACTGTTGGTGTTTAAATTGTAAACAAGGATTTATTAGAAAATAAAAATAAAACAATGAATGAGTCAACTGGCTGTGAGAGTAGGGGCCGTCTGATATCGCCGTGTTGGGGTTTTTCCTGGACAATCATCACTAATGCTGCTCCTGGACCAGCATTTCAACGGACCAGTCATGTTTTGTAATGTTACTGTTTTGTGCCTCCGGGAAAAAGAAGTGAAGTTATCCTTTCTAACATGTGTTCAACTTTGTGAAAGTGTCTATGTGAACCCAAACCACGTTTCCTTAAAACCGACAGTGGCAGAAAACTGAAAAGAAGTGGAAAATAATAAATTAACTTAGTGTTAAATTATAAGTGAACAGTACAAAGATATGTTTCAAATGTGATACAAACCCATCTTCTGAGTGAGTGTCCTACACCTAACATATTCAGCCATGACGGCGTGCTCCGGATATGGGTTTGAATAATTTGAGAGGATGGTCCTGGACCAACACGGTGATGTCAGATACCCCTGGGGTAGAGACATTCATGGATCCAGTGTTTTTTTTTCTGCGATCACACATTTCATTCAAAGCCTTATCTCAGCATTATCATTCAATCAAAACAGTAGCTACGATATCTTCAGCAGCGGTTAAAACAGAGCGCTCAGCTCAGCTTCTCATAAAGTTCATATTGCACTTGTGTTTGCTGTGAATCACTGAGACTCTCCTGCTCTTAGCTGTACCTAAGGTTTCACATTGTGTTTTAAGGCCACTTGGCAGTAGTAATGCCCTGAAAGGTCCAGCTAATGGGAACGTATTGGAGGAGAGTGGCCTGTTTCGAGTGGACATTCTCCAAAAACAGGGATCTGCACAGTGTGCTGTGGGAGATCTCAGTCACTGTTGCTGCTGCTGTCGTCTCCCACCACCATGCTGCTGTACTGCTTCTGCTGCTGCTCTTTAAGCGACTCCTTCACCTTGGCTCTCTTCAGGCCTCCATCCCTGCAGAGACAGACAGGTGGACATGGGGACAAACTGAGAGGGGTTCTAATGATTTCACTCTTCAGGGTCAATAAATATCACTGTCAAGCTGAAAGGCTGTTTGGGCGTTTTTCATGTTTGACGTTTAGTTAAAAGGGCCGCATGTGCCCCCATGGAGAATCATATCTTTGGAAACTGTGGAGAGATTTTCACTCACCAGCTGTGATATAATGATACAGTTACTGTGTATGAATGTGCACCATGGGTTGGTTTCTGAGTCACGGATTAAACGAACATTTCAACCCAAAGTCTTGAGTCTCATTTCAACAGCAGTGTCTCTTTTCAGATGAGACTCGTGACTAAGCAGGATGTTAACATCAATGGCATGAGTTAGCCAGCTGAGTTAACTAGTCTTTCATTCACGAGTAGCTGAACGTTTCCTTCTGCTCGATGATTTGATGTAATTTGGTAGAATGAAAATTGTTCATAACCAGAAGTGTTCACAGCAAGGTCTGTGGATGATTTTGAGCAACCGGGTCATGATTTCACCCCAAGCCGAGTGCCATCTAGCTCCATTATAATCAAGAGAAGGCAGACGTCTCTTAAACTCTCTAAATCTCAAAAACAATAACATAACAATCAAGATAGATAAACAGCAGCACAGGGAGAGGAAAAATGTATGTGTATATATGTATGATGTAAGCCTGGATCAAGTCAGTTCTGACCAGAACAAGTGAAGTAAAATACTCCAAAACAATTTAAAAAAAACAATCAATATAAGAAAGTAAAGATCTTACCACTGGAGATCTAGCAGGCCTCCCTGGTGAGCGATGGCCGACTTAACCCTGTTGGCAAACTGGACAGCATCTTCTCCCTCCTGCCATTTTTGAATAGAAAGCAAACTCAGCCCACCATGATGTGTGTCTGCGTGTGTGGTATACATTAACTGGAGGAAGGGGCGGGGGCTGGACCTGATGCACACGGTTCAGCTTATGTCTTACTCACCTGTTGGTGCATGGCTGGCAGGTACCACACGTTGCAGACGAGGGCCCAGCTCGTCATCATCCTCAGCAGGTAACTGACCATGCTGTACTTGGAACTGTTCCAGAAAGCATCTCCAAACTTTGGGTCATACTAAGAAAGCCACAGACATTCATTGTAAGTGAGGAGCTGTTCTTTGAAATAAGTAAGCCAGGGATGGAGCGTGATTGACTGAATGAGGTACCTTAATGGCCACTGGGTATATCGTTGCTCCGATTTCAAAACTTCCCTTTTTAAACATCATGACAGATGTGTTGTTGACACAGGTTCCTGTGAAAAACCAGACATCGGGAGATTAAAGGGAACAGAGTTGTGTGAGCTCTGTCCAAACCCACATAAAGTAGCTGCTCATTTGTCACAGCTCAGGGGTCAGACTGCCACAAGGCACTGAGCTAAAACAACAGCCCTCACTACATCTTACCTTTGATGATACAAAGACAAACATAAAGTAACTCTATCGCTCGACATGCTCACACTTACCCTCTGGAAATATCAATATGGGAAGCTTTGTCTTGTCATTCACATGATCCTTCAACCTGGAAGAGGCACAAAGAGGTAATGAAAACCATTTCCTGGCTGCATAAATATCTACATATTAAACCTTTGAAGAGTTTTTTTTTTTCCACATTTGGACAATACATCAAACATCTGGAATGAGCGTCTGGGCTGAAGATGTGATATTATTATATGAGGTACTGGAATCAAGACTGTATGAGTCACTGTTCAGTAGAAACTCTCCAAAACATATCTGTTCTTGTTTGGACTAGAGGAGATGCAGAAACTCTAGAAGAATTCACTGCCAGGAAAATGCCAACCTCTCCTAATGCCAGAGCGGCCACAGAGAGAAAATACAGGCGAGAAAGGACATGCAAAGACAAGCCTGACAAGACTGTGCTGGAGTGGAGGAGTGGAGAGCTCACCTTTTGGTCACCAGGTGGCGATCTTTCATCTCTGCTCTCTCGAACCAGACGTGAGGACAGGACCTCACCATGGCTCTCTGGAGGACTCCCATCAAACCTCCATGAACCTGGCCCACCTGACAAACACATCTAGGCAATCAAAGCTATTCATGATTCGGATTGAAAGTGATATAAATGTGTGGAAACGTCAAGTAAAAGAAGCTGTACCATAGCGTAACACCCATCGTTGCAGAGAATCACAATGTCGATAGGAGAGGTGTGATTGGCGACACAGATTCCTCCTTTTTTGGGCAAATTCTCCCTGTTGTTTGCGAGGTCAGGACATGAAGTCAGTATCAGAAGTTATCCCTGATTCTTTGTTAGAAAGCTACATGCTGAGGAGGCTCGCTCACCTGTTGTGATAGCGGATGGTGGCAGAGAGCCCCCGAGCACAGATCCTGTAGCACATCACATGGACCCACTCGCTGAGCCAGAACTTAATACTAAAAAACAAAAAACACAAGCACAGATGAGGAGGGAAACGTTTCAAAGAGTACAAAAGTTAAAAAAGGAAGACGACTATCATTTATTGGAATGGTTCTAGTTTGTAGTCACCGCCAGTTTGGAAGTATTCCGACTGCGGATGTTCCGATGACCAACCAGGTGAGACCAATGCAGGCCAGTGTTATCCTGGAGAAAGACGAACACGTTCAGAATAAACTGTCATACACATATTGAATTCAGAACTCTATTCAGTGTTCATGTACCTGAGAGGGGCGAGGATGCAGTATCTCACAAAGATGCCGAGGCCGTAGACCAGCGTCAGTCTCAGGCTGATGTACTGGAAATCATTGTTGGTGCGAGTCAGTAAGTTCCAGGACACCAGCTCCTCCGACGTGAACCGCTGGGTCACCTGAATTCACAAATGAATGACGTTAAAAAAACTGAAACGCAAAACCAGAGATTACAAATCACTTACCACCATTTACATTACAAATTGTGTTCTTGCTAATTGAGTTGAAATGTACCTCATCCTCTATGATGCTCTCAATTCCTCTCCGGCTGAAATAGAAACAGTCACTGAAGCTAAAATCACCACCTACAAGTGGTTTGGGGCGACTGCGTCTAAGTTCCTCTAACTCTTTCTCCATAGAGCCATCTTCCCTCTGGATGAGACCTACAAACACACACACACACACACACACACACACACACACACACACAGTCAAAGTCAATCATCTGATAGGAATCATTATCCGCATAGTAATCTGGATGATAAATCAGCCTCTCTGTATCTTTTAAGATTATGTTGATAGTGGTCGAGGACGAAATGGTTTGAGTCAACAGAAGAAAAATCAAAGTTCATTCAGGATCAGGAATGTGTTTCTTGGAAGGACGTTACATTCTCTACTTAGCAAGAATTACGTAAAAAATAACATAAATGATTAAGATAAATTAAAGCACAATACCCTCCACAGCAAATCTGCTTTATCTAGGAATGTTCAACGTGTCATTTGGCAAAACAAGATCATTTTAAACATGAAACACTGGCTCTGAGTCCAGAGGAGAGATGAGATAGTTAGACGTTTCTCATCACCACACATGACCCTTCACCTTTCAACCTGTAATACATAATAATAAGTGAATTGAGCTGTTCACAGTCTTGAGTAAGGCCTGCACAGGTCTGAGAACAGTTAAGAGTTGACCTCAGCTCACAATCAACGTTATCTGATAACCCAGCGAACGAAGTCCAATCCCTGGATTTAATAACAAGTCAAAGCTTTTTAGAGCAATGTCTGCTTTATCTCTCTTCATGAAGCACTTTCGCTTCTTCTATTCATCACCCACATTTAAAAATGTAACAGTGACACACTTTGGACCTTGCAGAGGCCACATCTTGCTGACACGGCTGACGTCTTTATGCGTTACAGCAGGGGGACACCACCATGTGCAGCTCCGTGACTGATAAAGAGCAATTGCGTCTCTGTGAGATAGGCAGTGTTCCCAGAGCAACTTCACCTTGTTGTGAAAGATCTCAAGTTAACAGAGTCGCGGTGCCAGACAGAGACAGTCCTGCAGCCCCCAAAATAAAACAATTCAACCTGCCATTCAGGGTCACGGGGTTATCATCCAATAATAAATGCAGAAACAATAAGGCAATTCTGATCTGCACTGGTAAATAAATGACTCTCAAATCTGGGCAATATCATTGCAACATGCCTGTCCGGACTCGTCGTAAACTGTCTTATGAAATCCAGTGTTGCAGCACAACATACAGCATATATGTCACCGAAGCCCCATCTTTCACAACAGAGGATATGACGAGCGTTTTTCTCAAGAAGAGCGCCCTTACCAAATGCAGATGTGTCTATCTGTCTTGAACATCCTTCCAAATACAGATTTTTTCGACTCACCATTAGATGGAGAGGCGTTGAGTGTTTGCTCATCAGCATGTGCCTTTTGGATCTTCAGAGTGGCCCACTGCAGGAGGACAGACAGGAGACATTATGCCTTATGCGGACCAGTGGATGACAATGTTCTCATTAGGGTTGGGTTGTATGGCCTTAAAGGATACATATTATGCTCATTTTCATGTCGATGGAATAATAGAATAGGTTTACATACTTTAATGCTCAAAATAACGCATCAGTTTTCTCTGTCCAGTGTACACTGTATCCCCCCCCTTCTGTTTAAAACGCTCTGTTTTACCTCCTGTCTCTTTAGGTGCCCCCTCCCGAAAAAACCCAGTCTGCTCTGATTGGTCAGCTCACACAAGACCCAGCACCGCTAACAACTACAGAGCAGTATGCTGACAATAACAAGCGTCGTATTTATTATTGTTATTATTATTATTATAATTTGTATTTTTTAAAGATTTGAGTCGAAGCAAATCGCTTTAGTCCCGCTGCTACAATGTGCACCACAGTGTGGCGTAGGAAAAGAAGACGGTTCCACAGAAGAAGAAGCAGAAGCAGCAGCAGAAGAAGAAAATGAATGATGGCAGAACATGTTGAGGAGAGCAGGAAAGTGAGACTAAAAAACGTCCAAAGTGTGGGAACATTTTGAAAATAAAACTGTGAAAACATGTGACGTGCAAACTTTGTCAAACACAGCTGTCATTTTATGTCAGCACTACAGCCATGCGTGAGCACCTGAAACGTAAGCAGCCTGGAGCTATGGTGGCATGTACGCCAGACGGGTAAGTTCACGAGTTCAACTGATAAAAGTTATTTGTCTTAGTTATCAGTGAGTTATAGCTGTAGTCTATCTGTTTTGTAGTGGTTTGGAGCGTATCGTCGTTGTCGGGCAGAAACCTCCCATCTTCAATATATGGTATTAAAATTACATATGGCTCTGTAGTAGCCTACAAACCTACAAGCATATCAAACCGAAATGGATTTTCATTTTTTCATCCATTAGTGTGCAACCAAATGTGATTTGTTAAAAATTCATAGTTATTAAAAATGCAACAGATCTCGAATGACAACAACTGTGGTTGTTGTGAGCTCATGCTCCCCCGTGTATCATCAGACAAGAGGCCGGCTGGAGACGAGCTCTTTCAATACATTCATTGGTTAATAATGTGTACAGACGTGAAGGGTGGCCAGTAAAATCGATTATGAAAAAATAAGTCAAATTTGCAAATAAGAGGTTTCTGTCTGAAATCAACGATATCAGTAATAACTCATGTGTAGGATATTAAATCAGTACAAAACAGTAATAATATAGACTGGATAAAACACTGAATAGTAAACCTCCACTTAATGCAATGATTTATAACATAATAATAATAATAATAATAATAATAATTCATTTGTAAGATATGTAATCAATTAAAAACTTTAATAATTAGTATTAGTATTAATAATCGTGACTAATCGAAAAAATAATCGATAGATTAGTCGACAACCAAAATAATCGTTAGTTGCAGCCCTGTTCTAATGATGAAAGCAGTGTTTTTAAACACCACTGTAATGAACTGGCTCAAAGTTGGCACACAACTTTACGCATCACAACAGTAATTTATTAAGCAAGGTAGACACAAATAATAAGACAACCAAAAGACAAAGCCAGAGGTTGGATGCCA
>OMLP01017891.1:0-12700 GCA_900302685.1 Spondyliosoma cantharus | reverse complement strand
CTGTTCTCCTTCACTGAGATCAAAGGGTGCTGCAGGGAGGAGAAACAGAGGACAGAAGAGTGTGTGTTTCTGTGTGAGAGTGTGTGTGTGTGTGTGTGTGTGTGTGTGTGTGTGTGTGTGTGTGTGTGTGTGTGTGTGTGTGTGCACTTCCACTATGATCTCACCTTGTGTGCCTGAAGCTTGTTAAGGGAGAGATTACTGCACAAACAAGATGTTGTCAGCTACATATATCGCCGAGTCCTGGACATTATAATCATCAGCTGTATATATGTAGACTTATCTAACATTACATAACCACATAAATGAAAAAAAAAAAAAATAAATGCACAAATGCAACCGTGCAGCTGTCATTGAGTATATGCTGTTTGTATAAACAACAGAGGTTTTAGGATGTTTTGCAACAACTGGGTATATTCCGACATCTGTTTCTGATGATCATCAGGAGAAAGTAAAGGGCAGATATTTGGTCCTTTTCTTTTGTTTCTTCCACAGATGATCAGTAGTGCGTCTGTTCCCGTAAAAGGATGTTTTTGACTGCCCTTCTGGATTTTATCATGCGAGCCATTCAGGGAGTAAATTCAGTGGAAAAAAAAATAAAAAAAAAATTCAGATATTGAAGTAGCATCAAACAGTTTACGAGAGCAGTGTGAAAACAAATTATGTGTACTGGGTCAACGTGAAAATTGTAGTGTGAACAATCTGTAAGTACCTGATGAAAAGATTCTGCTTTTAGTAAGTACTCTTATATAGCAAATTAACTTTCCCTACTCCTCTACCACCCACATCGGCTTTTGTGGGTGGTAGAGGAGCTCGGAAAGATGGACTACAAGGAAAAATGGAGAAAAAAATTATAAAAACAGAAATTATCTCTGGATGTAGTACAGCCATTATCTCCTCATCAGACACATTTACATAATCCCATATTTGGACCTTACCTTTGCTGTGTTTCATTTTAGAAAGAAAAAGTAAGATATCAAATTTTGAAATCTGGGGAGTGAGAAAGCGAGAGGAGAAAAATACTTAAAAAACTAAATGAACACATGACACATTCATTTGGCTGGAAGTTTTGGAAGACTGATGGCATTCATTTAACTTATACGGCATCAAAATCCTGAGGCCCATTTTAATCACCAGAACCATAAACTGATTTACTTACTGAAATATCTTCAACTGATATATGTCTGCATTTGTAGAAAACAAGTCAATATATTCTTGTTGATGGATTTCCTTTGTCACTTATCTAGAGCGGGGTTTCCATTTGATCTATATTACCACATTACACATTTACATCAATGCCCGTTAAAGCATCATTAAAGACGGTGCAAAGATACCGCAATACATCCATCATAAGTCCTGATTTATCATCCTGTAAAACATAATGTCCCAAATACAGCCTGCATCAATGGAGCCGGGGGTTTCACCACTCCTTTGTGAAGAGGAAGTTGTTATGAAAACTACTTTAAAGGGACAGTTGCATTAAAAAATGTATGCTGATGGTTAGTCTGGGGAAGTTTTGTAGTCAACTAAAACATTTTTGGATTTCCACAACAAAACGGTGTTGCAGCATTCTAAACAACTGAAGCTGATGGGGACTTGGTTGTGTTAAAACATAGTGAATAAAAGAAATGATGAAAACAAACAAACATAAAATGGCTCCGCAAAGCTCGTTGTGCGTAACCCAGGTCTCAGGAAGACCTGAGAGCCGAAACTGATTTGATAAGACACTATTTATACCCTATTTCAGGACTCTTCACTGTAGTCGCTAAGCTAAGAGTGTTAGCGAACACCTGGTCTGAAGTGGGTGCAGTGGGATGTAAATAATTTCTTTTCAAATAAATCTGGGATCTCAGGGCATCTTGAAAGTTGGATTACGCCAGATGAGTTGAAAGGAGCCATTTCCATGTTTTTTTGTTGTTGGTGTTTTATGTTTTAAAATAACCCATCCACTTCAGTAGATAATAAACTGATTTTTCATTTTTGGGTGAACTGAAGGCCCAAACAAATGCTTTATATTCTACTTAAAACAGATATGGTGTCCGACACATCGCTTGGCTGACGATATATTGTGTAGACTTTTAATCCAACAAATGCTGTTTGACCTGCTTTTGACCTTTAAGGGGAAAATAAATGAAGGGGATGATGAAGAGATGGGAGCGCAAGAAAACACAAAGAACAAGTGAAAGAAGGAACAAGTAGGGAAAAGATAGAGAAAAAGAGGGAGATGAGGCCAGAGAAGGGGCAAACTCGAAGAAATCAGCATTGGAAAGGAGGCAAGGATGAGAAAATAAAAAGATTAAAACAGAGGAGATAAGAATTTTAAGTTGGAGCAAAGCGATGGAGGAGGAGGACCGTTAGATGAGAGGAAAGATGAGGGAGTGGTGAAGGAAAAGCAAAGAGAGGGGGAAAGAGGCAGCCAAGGGGAGATCTGTGGAGAATTGTGCATCAGCTCATGTGAGACTGATTCTCTGAGATGACAGAGGACTGACAGCTGAAATCAAAACCACACCGTGCACTGTGTTCCAGATCTTTCCATCTCTTATCGTTCTGCTTCCTTCTCTCGTTCCCTCACTTCTCTTCTCTCCTTGGTGGTCTCTTCCTCCCCCGTCCTCTCCCGTAACTCAACACAGCATCCGTGCCTAGCCCCCTTTTGCCTGTGCGTTCACGGCAGGGTGTGCTCTCCAAAGCAATCAATCATTCGCTAAAGACGAAAATGCACAGGCGGGAAGCTCCGATCAAACTCTCCCCAATTATGTGTGTGTTTGTATCTTGTATTAATGCAGCTGAGCCACACCAACCCTAGCTGGATAACTTTTAGTGTAATTAGAGCTGCGCTGGCCAATTTTGCACTTTAGGGAGTCCAAGTGGCACTGAGAGGAAGCTGTGAAGAGTTTTGACAACTTCAACACCCCGAAGTTATGGAATGGGATCTCAGTGAACGTTGTAGTCCTAAAACCTACATGTTATTTTGTCTGGTGGATGTAAAGGAGGTGAAGAGGTTCAGCTCTCTCTGGATGCTGCACTGGCTCTCTAGAAGAAATGCTCGTATGCAGCGCTCACTATTCATCGTGACCTTTGCAGTGTGTGGGGATGTTGGGGCAGTCATCAGCAAACTTAAGAGGGTCACATCTATCTGTGCTTTGCAAGTTAGGAAAAAAAAAATCATATTCGTCATGCAAATTGGTACAGGCCAAAATGTAATGAATCATTGCTGCTGTGGTGTTTTTGAGTTAGGCACATAGTCTGCCCTGGCACAAACTGCTTCCAGGAAACAGCACAGTGTTAGACTCTCTGACACCTTCTCCCGCCTACTTGACTTTTGCAAGCTTTCTGGCCCTGATCGAGCATCATGACCCTAAAGCTGCACTAATTAACATCTTGATGTAAGTAATGGACTGAATGAGCACAAACATAATGTACTACTGAACTCACAGTTGCCCTCAGAGCAATTTCAAGCTGCTAGCTTCTAGCTTTGTTGGTTTTACTGACTTGAATCAATCTCATGACTTTCATCACCCTGTTTGCTGCAGCAGCCGGCAGCTGTTATCATCAAAAAGTTCTGATAAACCCCCTGTAGGCCAGCTGCCCAGCGCCAAATGCCAGACAGGCAAAGGTGATTAACTGGTGAAAAGTCTAGCATTTAGCTGGTGAAAAGCCAGATATTTCCCTCTGGAGTGAGCGGATGAAAGTAAGTCCTTTTCAAATTTCACTCGACATGCGAATGAAAATGTGTGTTGCTTTGTGTCTGCTGGATTTGTTGATGTGCAAACTCTTTGGCCACCACAATTTTATTATTATGCAGTATGTCAATGTTGTGTTTACAGTTTGCTCTGCTGCCCCCATGTGGCCTTAAATCATTCTGTACATGCTGTTTAAAATTGTGGCACAAATTCATTTGAGTAGTGACAAGCTGTGACTGACACATTACCCTCTCTGGGCTTACCGTACTTACTGCTGTTTTTCAGTTTCACCAGCTACCTGGAGGCGATGCTTGACTGGCAAGCTTTTGATAGCAGCTCTTGCGCATACTAGTTTCTACCATCAGGACGCTGTGGATGCTAAAATGCTACATAGATACTGTCGAAAAATACCATGAAAATACCAAACAATCCAACAAGTTTTTTCTCATTCAGGCACGGAAGCCCATCTTGTCACAAAGATTTAAATTAGTAGATTTGCAGTCTACTTGAAGTGAAGGCCTCTTTGAGTAGGTTCAAAGTCATTTTTCCCTCAAGAGCATTCGTATTTTATCATATTCCAGTGGCAGAGATACAGTTTCACTTTTCAAGAAAAAACACCCATGGCATTTTTCCCCAAAAAATTTATTCCTCATAGAAAATGTTATTTCCCATCAGAGGAGCTTCTGCCAACGTACAGAAACAGATGATGAATGCCTCTTAACCTCCCTAACTCCAACTAACAGCATAACAACAAATGTCTCTCTGTGGTCACAAAGTTAAAACAGCTGCCCTGCACTTTAAACAGTCCTAAACTAACGTGAAGGTCTTCAGCAGTGCAGGATGGACTTGCTTCATCGCATCAATGTGCTGCACCAGAAGGGAACAGGTCTGTTGCGTGTACTGGACCAGATGCATGCGTTCAGGCACAGTCCAGCATTACAAAAGAGAAGAGAGTGACTGTGTCCATCACTGTTTCATGACAAACATTATCTTATGCAGATCTTTGTTTGTTGGATGGAAAACAGCTGCGACATATTACTTAAAAATGTAAAATTTGAAGACTTTGTGCCGTTACCTAAATATCCCCCTACACAAAATAGACATGCCCTATTTCAGACAGGTTCTCACCACTATTGGGTTTGTTTTTTCATGAACCCAAGTTTTTGAACCATCTAAATAATACAAACAAATATACTGTTCTTTTTTTATTATCAGCACAAATGTCTAGAGAACTTGAAAATGAGAGAAATTCACATGCTTGCTGATCTTGCTGTATGTCAAAATTAAATCTTGCTAAGCTAAACGCAGCTGCATACACCCTAAGGCAGATATTAAAGCTCATATCATACATAAAAGGCATCTTTGCTCCCAGAGACTGCTCAAGTAGCACAACTAGAGTAGCTGCAAAATCTGCTTTTTCAACAGTGCTTGTAAGATGGTGGAGAGAGAACTAAATGGGGCTCTAGACAACAAACAGCTAAGGTCTGATAAATTCATCTTCTGTGTCAATTTTTGCAGTGATGGATTATACCTTCTAGGCAAGTGGTGCGCCGCGTCTGTGAGTTTCTTATGAAGCAATTAAGGAAGGGACTGGAGACTCATTTTCCAACAAGACCATACCATGAAATCTAGTCCATCTTTCAAGGGCCTTGAAAGAGCTAGTGATCAGCTATGTAACTGGACAGAATTATCATTGTGTGGAGCTAGAGGAGCTGAAGGGATAGTGAGGCAATGTAGGAAAGCAATCTCCATTAGTTTAATGAGGATGGCTGAAGTGCATGACACCATGGAAACAAGCATTGTCCTATTTTTGACTGTGCAACAGAAATTGGTCAAGTGGAAAGGCTCGGCATTCCTGCTCCATCGTTTTGTTTTTTCCTACCCAGGACCAGTGCTGATTGCCACGAAAACAACAAAGTTCCATTGTAGTCACGATGTCTTGTTTGATAGAAGAGCATTTGTTTTAAGACTGTTAATCTGATTGAAATGTTCCTCTTTCATATCTCTGCATCAACTACTAATGTAATCTGCATCTGGGATTGCAGCGGTTCCCGTTACCTACCAAAAAAAAATGATGTTTCTTTCTATATGTCTGATCATGATTAAGACTTTCCAAAAACTTGCAAACTTTCATGTTGTACCAGAATACAGTTCTGAAGCCTGAAAGATTGACTTTGTTGCCAGATAAGAAGTTTGTTTGAACTTTAAGTCAAAGTAAACATTATATCAGGGCACTGCAGCCCCAAAATGTTCTCTCAACCACAAAAAGTCACGCTGGATACTTGAGCATCCACTTTTTTCATCTTCTCTGTTTATCGCTTTGACAGTACAAATTACGGGACGGGACAAGCATTTGTTTTGTTAGGCCATGGGACACAGCGGTAATGTTGGGCTGACACAGACAATTTGTTTAAAGGGCACAGGAAGAAATTACATTACAGAATTCCAAAACAGAAACCGAAAGGTCACATTTGCCATTAAAGTGATATTTCATTGTTCATCGTCAAAATGCTCTACCGCTTTAAAGCAGTTGTCCCCCTGCAGTCACTATCAAGTGATGGCACACTTTCTATTTCTTGACTTCAGCAGGAGCAAAAACATGACGAGGATAACTAATAAAAAGGAGGAAAAGACAGAGAAAAAAAAAGAAAAAGGTCTTAAATCAATAGTGGACTACAAAGCCCCAGGTTTAATCCATCAAATTGTTTGCTGTAGTTGAGTAATTGTGTTTGGAAATACAGGAATGTGTACGACTAAAGCACAGCATCACCTGACATGAGTCGCCTGTAGGTTGGTCCTCCTTTAACACCTGATTATGCGAACAAATCTGTGTTGAAGATGATGCTGCTATAGTGCTTCTACATTTCTTCAAATGACCACAGAGTCAACCTGGAGATATACACTTTCAGCATTCAATCAAACTAGTAATTCTATATCAAATGGCTGTTAAACAATATCCACTTACTAACACCCAAATTTGTATTGCCAACATGTCCATTCCGAAGCAACTGAAGAGGTCCCTTGCAAATGACTCCCAAAGTGACACATATAACCATTGGAGAGTACCAGTACTTGGTTAAATTGAGGATACAACACTTCTTGGTTAGGTTTAAGAAAAGATCATGGGTTGGTTCAAACATAAGTATATCAGTTACATAAAAGTTACATTATGTACCTAAAGTAAGTTCAGTTTCTTATGTTAGCTAAAATAACTCGCCATGGACATTTGGTTTCAAACGAGACATGACCAGCACCTTCCTGGGTCAAAGTCCTGTGTTTGTTTGACCCATGTATCCACCCAAAGCTCCTGGATTGCAGACTTTATCACTCTTTATACCACGTCACCTTACTTCATACTTTGCTCTTCTCATAATTACTAGTTGTTTCTTAACAATAAATGCAAATATGGGTCCCACTAGGATGCTTGCAAGGGCAACCTACTGAATGTGTTTTTCTGGTGAGGATGGGTTGGTATTGTAGTCTAGACAGATGACCACGTCTGCAGTGTCCATCAGGCTTCATGATTCATGAATGTAATGAAATCTGAACTGAACAACTAGGCCTGGAGAAAGAAGTTTCCATACAAGTGACATTGTAGAACTAGGAGCACAACAATGTTCAATATAAAATTGGCTAAATAAATCAGTATCAATAGGGGCTTTCAGCTTACACACAGCTGGGTTTAGGTAAACTCTCTCTTATCTCTTGGACTGGATGTCACATTTGGCTTCATTTTGGTTGATCAGGGGTTATTTCATAATTCATAACTTGCAGTACAATATGTGCTTCATTTCAGATTTAGTTCCAGATTTCAGATTCAGTATTCTGTGAATGACCAAGACAGCAGGTGCCATGTTGGTGAAAACTAAATACAAAGCTACACATACACATACCGTGCTAACAGACACACTTACAGACATTACTCATGTCTGCTTTGTCCCTCCAACAGGGAAATATTCAACATTCTCCCTCAGTGTTTTATTCGGTAACGTTCGAATACTGTGCAATCTCTGCAAGCTGTAATGGCCAAAGCACAGATACACAATCGCAGGATCAAGTAGGTTTTACAATTCTGTGAAGCACAGAAAATGCCCTGTGAACATGATTTACATTTATATACCTTTGCATCACCAATCTATGAAATATACTGTGATGCTTATAACACGAGAGGGGAGAAAAGAGAGAGTCAAGTACCTCTCCTTCTCTTATGTATAATGTATATAGAGTCAACACAGACCCATTGACATATATCCTTCTTTATAGAGATACCTCAGAGGTAAATATTTTCAATGTGCCGCTAAAATGAACATAACTGCAGAACCTATGCTTAAAATATCAGTATAAGAGTGCTATGGAAGAAAATGCTCACCTGCTTTCCTCTCCCATCCGAATCGGTTGCATTGATTAATGGTCCTCACTGTTGTGGCTAATACAGTTTATTCTCTCATTAAGCCACAACAAACTTTGCTACTCACAGAGAGTTGTAACAGTCCCCATTATGGATTGGGTCATTACTGCTAATATAAACTGCCCCTGTTTTGCCAGTTTCCACTCACATAGGTCCAGCCAAATACACTGTGTACTCGGTTATGGATGACAGAGCTACACACGCTCCTGCTGCTCCTGTGGCTGCAAACATGATTTCCTCCTTTTAGTGGAAACACCAGGGAAAACATACCTTAACAAGCAAGTAACTGAATCCATATGGATTAAACAGTGAAAACTATAAAACCCTTGAAAAATACCTATTAAGAAAAGATGCCTGGAAACGGGCGAAGAACACAAAAAGTTTAAACACTTTTGTCTTGATATGTTGTCAATAACTGAGAAAACACAGATATAAATGAATATCACTCCTGTTGTTAATTTGTCATGACCAGGATGACTTATTGCAATGCTCTTTTTTTTGGAACAATAAAAGTAATTACTGTATTACATCATAAATGTACACACATGCATTAAAACTATTATTTTATGAAATCAGTCCTACCAACAGCCTAAATACTGCAAATGAATACTTCAGTACTCCATAAGTAATATTACTGGTGTACACCATCTTGTGGAGGTCTTAACAACTACAACTGAAACCGGCCTATAACAAATGGACTGATGAGTAAACCAAGTCAAGTCAAAGTGAGGACGTTTAGAAGGCTGCTGTAGCTCTACGCCAAAATAATAAGTAAAGCTTTACTAAATACATTAGTTTTAGATTGACCACAAAAACTGTTGACTTCAGTCGTTAGTTACTTTTGCAGTAGATGTTCCTCTAAACTAGAGCACTCTCTTTAATCAAACATGTCATTTCTAAAGGTTAGAGTTCCAGGCTTTTTCTGTGACAGCAGCAATATAAGGGGTTCAGATACAATGTTTGAACTTATTTTGCACAACTGTTAACATAAGGTATCAAGAAATCCCTCCTCTTCACCTATGGATCAGGATTTCTCACATGTGGTGGACCACATAAAACAAATTAGGCTTATGTGGCCACATGGCGCTGACAAATTGGGGTTCAAGGTTTGAGCCAACTAGCCCACAGCTGTCCATACCAACTGAGACCGACTGGCTTGCTCTTTACCCATGTCTGTATACCCAAAATATCAATAGTCCCACTTGCTGGTTTGGTAAACATATGAAACACGGTGAGTGAGCTGAAGGAGCCTTCTTTTCATTAACCGCTTCTAAAACTGGCAATACTGGTTGCCTGGAAACATCATAGCCTACGTTTTTCCAACTGTTGGTCCTTGTTAATCATCACCACCCAAACACTCGACGTTGACAGTTCTTGACAGACGTACCTGTCTCAACTTTGGAGTGGTCGGTCCTCTCTGTCACCTTCTCCTGGCTGATGAGGTAATCAACAATCCGCACGCCGATTGGTGGCTCAGTGTGGTTCCACTCCATGATGACCAATGAGCTGCTGGGCTCGTAGGTGAAAGACAGTTTCAGCCTGGCAACAGAGTGACAGAGATGCGAAACTGGGCCAGTGAGTGAAAGATGTTGTCAGCAAACTGGTCTCCTTACTGTAATTTACAGCTAACATTATCCTTGTGTTCTACAAAACTGCAACCTAATGAAAACATATCCTGCGATGTCACAAACACTCCTGTCAACAGAAAATATGGCCATGTATCTCCTTATGCCTAACTCGACTGGCTCTAGAGTGGCGGCCTGCAGCTATGTGGCATCGGGTCCAATGCTTTAATGCCAATCAATCAATACAGCAGCTCATTTCGTTGATTAGCACAACCAAAACGTAGAGGAGATAAAACTGCATCAACATTGTAATCGTTGAGATCGCAGATTGTAAGACAATCGGCACAGACACAACACATTTTTCCCACAGAACCCAGAGGCTACAGGAGACCACAACTACTAGCCTTTGTATTTGTTTTCAGTCTCCTTTTGGTTATGTTGTGTCTCCTTGTTGTCTTTTTGAATCTCTGTGTAATTGTTTTGTGTCTCTTTGTGGTCATATTGAGCCTGTTGATAGTTTTGGGCTTGTTTATAGTTGTTTTGCATCTCTGTGTTTTTTTTTTTTGCATATCACTGATGTCATGTTGTGTTGTTACGCTCATTTTGTCTCATTTTGTAGTTGTGATAGGTCTCTGTCCTCGTTGTGTGTCACTCTGTAGTTTTTTGGCTCTTTGTAGATGACATGCTTCTCACTGAAGTTGTTTTGTGGCTCTTTGTTGTGGTTTCACATCTCTTTGTGGTCACTGTGTGTCTGCGCCCTGACCCATTCGGCCTGTGTGCTTGTGCCCAGAAGGCCCATTCTGTAATCAGGCTGTAATATTTTGATGCAAGAGACCACTGCAGCAGGACAGGAGACCTGCCAGTAAAATTATGGATGGTATTTACCACAACCCATTTTAGAGTGATGTGTTTTGGAGAAAGGTAATTCTATTCTGGTTACTAACATAGGTTGGGGAAGTGGGGCACAGGTGGGTAGTCCGTCTGCGCCAAAAGCGCTGGAATCACACCGGCACCAGTCATCGATGACATCACCTTTCCCCGAACACCACAGCATGCTCATCATCGCCTCCTGAAGGGCCTACAAATAGAGAGAGAAAGAAAAACGAGAAGACGGACAAAAACGTTAAAACTGAAATTCAAAGCACATGTCATATTGGAATATGCAGCATTAAACTTTATCACGTCAACTATTTTATATTATAGGTCTGACTACAAATGAGCAATTTCCATTGATCATTTTCACATTTTCCAGTAGTTTGGGGCATTTTATGCCTTTACTAGTGGGGTTATGGGATACCAGGAAATGAAATGTCATTATGCTTTATGGTCAGTGCCCTAACTCCTCGGTCATTAGGGTGCCATTTTTCAAGTTTTTACTAGCTATTTAATACTATAGGCCTAGATCTACATTTTTATTTCACAAAATTTGTATAATCTATCAATTGTTGACATGTACATATTATATTTATTTATTCTACTTCGTTTAAGAATGTATGATTCTTAAACGAATCAAGCTTACCGCCCGATTCGTCTCGGGCGGTAAGCCGTCCACGAGCCGAGCATATCAAACTGTTTATTGCCCTGCCTCTCGGTGATTATCCCTTACATAATCATATATGAACAGATTTTACTTGTGCACATATGCACATATACTCCAACATGCCCATATATACACAAGTTCATCTACATTTACAGAACAGTGATGGATCCTCTCTGTCCCAATTGTCTCACTAAGATTTAGCTTACTATGAGAAAGAATACAATGAACCTTTATTAAACCCCATACAGGACATTCGGTTCTCGCAGCAGTACAAGGACATACAAATAGAGAAAGTTGGAAATAAATAATAGGTACATAAAACTAATATAACAATAGCAGTAAAAATATAAACTGAACAAGAACAATTAAAGACTAAAGGAAAATTAGGAGGCAAAGTGTCAGTGATGAGTGTTTATATTAACCATACTTAATGGCAACAGCATTATGTTTTTGGGAGTTATGCACATGAATGCACCACAGTTTATTTAATATGGAATTGATTGCTATGTCTGAGTTTATGATTTAGCACTACTATATTCAAATTGTAAATAACTCAGTGGCTATGCGATTCATTTGCTTGACCAGCGATTCACACTTGAGTTGAGTTTGGTGAAGTCTATAAATTGACGGTGTCGGTGCCTTTTCCCCTCAATATTGCTGTGTTGTTTTTAAAGTATGTAATCAAAATGAACACAACTGAGATCAGTTCAATGAAATCTGCACTAGCTTGCGAGGTGTCTTTATCGTTTTTTTTTAATCTGAAGTCGAAAAGCGAAAATGATCATATATGTTGCCTGTGCATTGTGTTTATACCAGCAGCTACACAGTCAACCATTATTAACGCTCCGAACAGCCTTTGTCAATACCAGCGCTGTGTCCGTCTGCCTGAGCTTAACGATGAAAGCTTGACACCCTGGGGGGACAGTACCGTATCGACCTCACTTCCTGCTGGAGGAGTAGAAGTAGTATTGACGTACAGTATCGATGGCATCAAATGAGTTGCAGCACAGCATGCTGCCAGCAGATTAAGGCATGATATTCCAAAAGGATCCCGTAAAGACTTTTGTTTCTGTAACCTATTTCAAAATGAGTCCACGAGGTATTCTGCCCTGAAGGATACAGTCGCAGACATGTGGGGAGGGGACTCCAGTGAATAGATTGAGATTTAATGATCCACACTGATGCCTGGATCTTTTGTGCATTATTAGCTGCTGTCCACTCATGTTATAGCAGCTTTGATGATAAATTGGTGCAAACATTTACATCCTCCTGATCAAAGTAAAACTGCTGTGAATTTGGGATGACACAGACATTGGGCAATGAACGCTTCCTTTAATCATTCACATGAAAGGTAAGTAAGATAATCCAGTTCAGGAGGATGAGAGGAGACGCAGCCAACAATTTTCAAGGGTATCACATATAATGTACTCTGTAAGACCATCCCGTATATTTAAAGATAAGCATTGCACACACCTGATAGGTCTCATTGTTGGACACCAGCTCATAGATG
>OMLP01017890.1:38269-53186 GCA_900302685.1 Spondyliosoma cantharus | reverse complement strand
GATCTCACGCAGAGCCACAGTACCAGGCCTAGAGAGGAGGCGCAAAATATTAACTTTACAACATTTGAGTTGGGAGCATCTGATATGGCCAGCTTTTACACAAATTCATGTTATGCTTCTTGGAAAACCAGTTGTATGAAGAACCTGTGCACCTATTTTCATCTTCATGAATCTTTCAGCTTCCCTGAGATTTTTTGGTTGCTTAAGGAAAACTACTGAGTAAATCTGCAGTCAGATGAGTTTAAATTAACATCCAAATATGCATTAAAGATTAGAAAACTATAATGTCTCTTGTGTTGTTTATTTCTCAACACAAACAGATGATCTATGTGACCTCTCACCTGTAACGATGGGGCTTCTTGACACCACCAGTAGAAGGGGCACTCTTGCGAGCAGCCTTCGTGGCCAGCTGTTTACGTGGGGCTTTGCCTCCAGTGGACTTACGGGCAGTCTGCTTGGTACGGGCCATGGCTACTAAAGATCACCTGAGGGCACATGATAAAATTCGCTTTGGTAAATGAATTACAAAAGAGGCATGTCTAACAGAATCGCGTGAGGGTACACAATATTATGGATAACGTTTTCCCTTCAGACCTTTATTATATGTTTGTGTTAACATGACAATGACAGACACTACTTTACAGTCGGAGAGGGTTATGAAAAAAAAAATCTGCATCAAAAGTTTCTGTTTTTTTTTCAATTTATATTCGGCAGCTTATGCAATGACTGTTTTAAAAACGACAGCGAAGACGTCGAATCATAACAGAGCTCTTTATCGTGTTAACCAATCCTATTCTGTGTAAGAGCATCAGAGGCGGGATGTTGTGAACCTAAGGACCAATCATATCACGATGATTGCCAGCCAAAACCCGCCTCTTGCGCATTGAACGTGGGTTCGTTCGTTTATTTACAGCGTGCCGCCCGGTTGCGCACAAGCCTTGATTTTTCAACCAGAATAAGCTATTTTGATGTAAACCAGGTGACTCCGCCCGCGCCAACTGTCCGGTGTGCACAAACTAGCACATCTAAAGATGATGGCTGGCTGCTGGCTAGAAGAATGTAAACGGGAAGGAAAAATCGTTGTAGCAAACGATGAGGGTGATGATAAAAACGACGGAAGAATATAAAAACCGCGGCACGAAAGTGGAATATTGTTTTTGTAAACGACACTAGACATGTCAGGGATCAATTGATGAACAATATTTTGTCAGATGACCCCTCACTTTAGGCGCATTTCCGAGTCAAATTCGACCGGATCACAAATGCCTTTTAGGTCCCCGACTCCCCGAGCAGGCAGATAATAGCTCGACTGCTCTGCGTTTTCTTTTTCAACGAAAATAAACGAAAAACACGTCCATCCGAGGACTAACGTAACATTAAATGATAGATTGGAGTTTTATTGAAATGGTGATACTTACCTCTGAAAACTTACTGAGAGATTGCAGCTCAAAAAGGGGAATTTATTCTTGAGTCTCTAAAGCGTTGTTCTCGCAATAAAACGAAGGGAGGAAAAAAAGGAAAAAGAACATAGGAAAGCAACAGGAGACACGTTTCCCATGATGCATTTGGGACATGTTACATACATGCAGCAACATGATAAACAATCACAAGATCACACTCACTGGAAATGTCGTGCAACAAGTTTTTCTCAATCCCGATTATTGACAGTTTTATTAGTTTAGCTTATTTTTTTGTTTTTTTAACACATTAAATGTATTTTAGACTGAAAGACAAAAAGACAACTAAAGCAGTGTACGTATCAGAGAGAGAGAATACAAAGTGAGTGACAATCAGTCTGTTTGACTTTTTAGACAATTATCACATTATTAATTTTATTTATTAGGTTTTATTTATAGAAATGAACATTTTAAATCCCCCCAAATACTTTTAGTTCTGTGTATCACACAACACGATGTAAATATACGCATTCTATTTGAAATAAAACTTACTATCATACCCTTATAAAATATAATACAGTGTAAAAAAAAACAAACAAGTTAGAACTTTTATTCACATGTAGTCAGCTTTTATAGCATTTACACTGTCAGCCCTGCCAGTGGCGCCACCGCCGTCACCTCAACACAAAAGAAGAAGAAACGTGTTTCTCTTCAGTCCTCCAACATGGCGTCGGCCAGGAGGTTGAAACGCGTGGTGGCTTCACAACCAGGCTTTCTCAATTTAAAGTCCACTTCCAATTCGGCAGACTCGGCCAGCGGTCGGAGAAAACGTCTAAATAAGAACAAGAAGAAGAGCTGGAACAAACACAGCGACATTAATGATGTAGAGGACTTTTTACAAGACGTCAGACACCAGGAGAGGACCACAGGGTGAGTTTAGTTAACCGTATGTGGGGAGGACTGACCGTGTGGTAACGGTGTTGTTCACATTAAACTAAAAAAAACATGTTAATTCGACGCAGGGCACTTGGTTGATGTTTTATTGTTCATGTTTGGTTGTCTGTCGTCGCCACTTTTACGCACGGACTTTTCTTCGAGGGGGTTAACTGTTACCCTGTAACAGTCATGTCCGTCCTGTTTGTTAAGACATCTCGCTGTTATTCTCAAAAAACATCTGTCTCGTTGGTTAACATAGTGTCACAGTTAAGTAGTGTTTAAACTGAGGTCTAAGACTTGACTCGGCTGTACTGTACTCTAACAATTTTGATTACTCAAGAACTATTAAAACATTATCAAGCAAAAATGTAATTATTTGCTGATTCTAGCCCTGTAATATGAGGGTTTGTTTTATTGAACATAACTATGGTTATGGACTATTGTCTGAGCAAGCTATTTGAAGGTGGACCTTGTGATGGGCATTTTATTTACTATTGTCATACTTTTTGTACATTAAAGTACTTGAAAATAGTTGATGAATTAACAGATTGTGAAAGTAGTTGTTTTAAAGAGTAACATGGGGGGGCTGAAGCTGTGTCTTCAACTGCGTAGTCTAAAATATGACGACATGGCATCTTTTTGTTTTTCAGAGGTCTGCTGTCTGAGAAGTCGGATGACAGCTTGTTCTTTTTGGATATTGGACAACCAAAGAAACCCGAACAGAAAGGTAAATATGTAGCTACATGACCGAGTTAAAACGTCCTCCACTTGGAAAACATAGTTGGCCGTGAAAACATTCGTAGTCCTGCATTTCCCAGAGTTCCATTCATGTAAATTAGAAAGATATTAAAAACTGTTCAGTTTGCTGGTTGTTTTCTATCGTTGTATAGATATATATGTGTGCCTGATACTGAATCAAACTCATTTTTATTCCTCTGTGAAGAAGTAGAAGTACCTCTTGTGGGGAAGGGGAGGAAAGGGAAGGCGTCGCGTCCTCTGAGGATAGACCTGATCCTGCAGCACGACTCCCTTGTTCCACCACCTAAAGAGTCAGTATCCATCACAGCCCTTCTTGCTTTACTCGTAAATGGTATTTTTACAGTAGGATTCAGTTCTTAAAGTAGGCTACAATATTTTATCAGGTAACTCGGAGGTTATGTTTGTTTGTATTTATGTTTAAGTGTGTCCAGTGATGATCTCATCCTTGCGCTCCCAGTATTTCCTTCATGGGAATGTGAAGACAACACATAGGAGCTCAGGATACTGTTGTGTAAATGGTGTCCTGGGATCTGAGGATATGCAAACATTCATCATGTAGCAGATGGTGTCAAATGAAATAGGCCTAAACATATTATATGCTAGTTGCTGGTTTTGCTTCAACTTCTCTCCATCATAGCTTGTGTTTCTTTGACCTCCTCCTGCCTCACGTAACCACTAATAACCTCTTCTGCCTTCCCCCCCAGTGTGCTGGCCTATCAGCAACCTAATGCCAAGAAGCTCCGTCGCAGTGCCCAGAGGGTTGAGCAGCTGGCAGCCAAAGGCATCGTGCCACGGAGGCGGAAACAGCTGCTGAACAGACGGCCGGTTGACAGGACGGGCAAGAAGGCAGAGGCCAACAACAACCCAGACAGAGAATACTACGACATATGGGGGCAAGAGTGTGAGTGCCACGTCTGTATGTCTCTGTCCAGTGATGATCCCATCCTTGCGCTCCCAGTATTTCCTTCATGGGAATGTGAAGACAACACACAGGAGCTCAGACGACTGTTGTGTGAACAGCCATCTGGGAACTGAGGATACACAGAACTGAAAGTACAGATTCAAAATGTCAAAATATGGATGGATGCATTTTTAAACATTTGTTCAGCTAAACTAAACCTGTTGTGTCTGCTAACTGCTGATGTTCGGGGGAATCTAAATGAGGAAGCCATCAGGGCTTTTTTATTTTCTAAATTGCTAGATGTGGGCCTATTTTTCCATAGTAGTAGTCCTTGTGTTCTCTGTCAGGTCCTGATCAGCTGTCTGTAGCATATACTCATGTATTTCAAATCATTTTTTCGAATGTAGCAAAAAGTACAGCTGACCCCTGGTACCTTCAACAGACACGCAAGAGCCTTGTCAAGGTGAGAATAAATGTCTGTTTTTTTTGTTTGTTTTAAAAGTAAAAACTTCTACAGTTTATTTAATCGAATGAGCTGTCAGCAGTGCTTTATATTTGTGTGGGGATTTGAGTGTAATATGGCTGTGTCACTGTTTTCAGCGACCAGAGAGGCTGAATGAGAAGCCATCTGTGCTTCCTGCTGTGGAAGTGATCGCTCCTGGAGGATCCTACAATCCAGACTTCTTCTCCCATCAAGTAAGTCCCAACTTTACAGTCTGACATTATTAGCCAGTGCTGCTAAAACTTGTCTAGTATACATGCAGAACACTTAAGCTCTGACTAAATGATTTAAGTTTTTACAATGAGTTTAGTATGGAATCTTGTTTCCAATTTCATGTGCCAACTTACTCTCTTCTCCTCTCCGTGAACCAAGGCCTTGCTGCAGGAGGCCCACGAGGTGGAGGTCAAGAAGCAAAAGGCTGAAAACAAAATAGAGAAACAGCTGGCTATCAACCGAGAAGACACAGCAACAGAGGTGCAGTTGTTGTGTTGGCTCATCCATCATGTTCGGTGTGTCTTTAAGGTTGTGGAAGTTTGAAACTCTTATCAAACGCATGTTTCTGCAGGAGACAATCTTGCAAGAGCAGGTGGAAGGCCTGGTAGAGGAAGAAGAAAATGAAGAAGAAACTGCGGCTACTAAGGAGGAAGAGGAGGATGTAGCAGTGGGAGCCATCACACTGGCATCGAAGAAGACTGAGAGGCAGAGGAAGAGAGAGAGAGCAATCAAAATTAAGGTACACACTTCATCAGCAACTCACTTTGAAGACTTTTACTAACTAAATGTTTTAGCTCAGTGTTATTTACTACATAAGTAATTACACATTCATGGGGAGGTTGGACTGTTTCAATGTTAATGTTGGTTCAAAACAAATAACATTTCCCTCCATCCATAGAAGTCATTCCACTCATCTAGAAAATGTAATATTTCTAAGAATGTAATGAAGCATTTTGATAGTCACCCTTTTAAACTGAACATTGCAAGATATATCAAGGGGTTAATTAATGGCGTCTAATTGCTCCCGTGTGAAAAAGTCAAACTACAGCTATCCAGCTATTTAAACCTGGCCCGACACCCCTGACGCCTGGCTGCACAAAACCCCATGTTGCATGCATGGTTGTATGTCAGCAATAGTCCCCTAGTAGTAGAAAGAATGTTCATACAGGAGGCTAGGGTTCTTCTCCCACCTGAAGCCGATGCAATGTTGACTTAGATTTGGTGTACCTTCATTAATTTCTGATTTTATGTCAGGGTTGCAAGATGGTGTTGAGGACTCCATAAGGTGAAATTTGGAACTTGAAGAGTAGCCATTGATGGATTGGTTTATTAGTTGGTCGGAAGAAAATATATCGGTGACTATCTCTCTATAAAAGCAAGAAATCTCTGTCTGTCTGTGTGTCTGTACCTCAAATATGTCTGCACATCGGGATCAGACTGACCTGAGATTTTCAATATGGCTGCTGCGTGGTTTAAGGGTGTGCAACATCAGATTTGTTTGGAATACAAAGATACCTTTAATAAATGATTTTCATAAATGCTTCACGAATTCCGCTAGCATTGTCAACCATAGCCACAATAGCCACGTGTGTACCAGAGCCAAACACTGCAGAGCCGACCCCCTCATGTTTTCGCAAACATTACCGTCACGTTTGCCTAGCGTTTGGTGCTGGAAGAAATGGTAAAAAACAGGCTTTTCTCAAGTGTTTGCAAGCTAAAAACACATTCCTATTGGTGGAAAAAGGCACCACACCAACCAATCACAAAATTATATGGCAAACCACATGATTTGGTTGCTGAGGAAGAGGGGCAAGTTGTCGGAGGGACGGTGGCGAAAGAGTGACAGCAGCACCAGTGATGGTGATAGAGACAGCAATAGAGATGGCGAGTTGAGAGATTTGTGACATATAGCGTGTTTGGAGTGTATAGTTATTAATAGTTACATTTAACTTTGTATATTTCAAAAACTTCTGCACAACTTTAGCAAACAACAATTTATATTTGCATTATAAGTAATAAAAATGGTTTGTTAAACATATTTGTAGTTTTCACAGTAAAAAATCAAACTTTTTCCTACTCGGATTTTATGTTTTTTTGTTTGTTGTGATTTTAGGTCCATTGTGCTAATGCAGTATGTCAAAATGAAAAAAATAACTGTACAGTGACACATGTGAGGTTGTGCTGAAAATAATGACACCAAACAAAGCAAGGCAAATAGTTTTTAAGGTGAAATATAATGATAAAATCAAAGATAGTCAAAACCAATCATAGCCAAAACCAATTATATCCCTGACGTCCCACCTTCAAACACAGCCTCATTTGGCCATCCATGAAAAAGCTACTTACACTTTTCTATAGGAATACATACTTCCAACGGGCAATGCACTAGTTTCACTAATGCGGCAGGATAGACAAATCAAGGCATTTTAAATCAAAGTTAGTGTTAACTGTCATATGCATAGTTAAAAAAAGAAATAAAATAATTCCTGAATTATACAGTTCTTCCTTTGCTTTCCAGTGTGAATGCTGTTTAACAATGAAACAAGAGGTATAAAGTTAAAAAGATACATAAATGTATAGAAAATTACAAGAATATCAGAAACGGTAATAATAAAAATGATAGTCATCATAATGATAAAGGATATCCAGAAGATGTACAATGTAAAGTAATCAATACACACTCATCAATACTAATATACAGTGTCATACAAATGTACAGTATCACACAGTAGAAAAATACAGAGTATCTTTAGAATCATGACTGTAAATCAAGAAACTAATCAATAGATTAATGAAGTTCATTCATAAAATATAATTCTAAAAGGGTAAATGTTCTATAACCTCTCAACAGGGTGCTTTTTATTTTCAGATTGATTCCACAGTGTGTAAACTGTTCAAAATGAAACAATGCTGCAGCTTCTGGAAGTCAATTGTACTGGCATGTGCTCTCAGCTAGTAGTCATATTATTGTTGCTCCACTTACCATCTGACAATCCCACCTCTTCCCACCCCAGGAGCAGCGGCGGCTGGCCAACAGACAGCAGACTGACCAGCGGCAGCAGCTCTTCCAGCTTCGCTCCATAAAGGCTTCCATCAAACAGCAGGACCAGAAAACCAAGACCAAACAGCAACAACGCAAGAACAACCAGGAGGCCCAGAAAGCTCAACCCAGACGCCTTGGCAAACTCAAGTACACGCCCCATTCTCCTCCTAGTGCTTCCACATGTTAAAGGGCTACTCCAGTAGTTCAAAGTTGCACTTTCATTAAGTTGGGAAACTAGACACTGTCCAAAAATGATCATAATTGATAAGGCAGTGGTTCTTAGGATTTAGTTGCGCTCCTAAAACGCCCTACACTTCTTTAATGCAACTCAGTAATCTGCTTTGTTAAGATCCTCCCTGCCTGATAAATGCCCACATCTTTTAGACTTCACATCTTCAGTTTGTAAAGCAGGATTATTATTTTTTTTTTTTTACATTTTGAAGTTTTAAAACTAAACAGAGGTAAACCTGATGAACATTTCAAAGACATTAAAACAGGTGGAGAGCCCCATTAGTGCTACAAACGGTTCATCTGACATGCAAGGTTTTTATTCCCAAGATTATTTTTGAGCTTAGCTGCAGTCTAAGGTGTAGGTCAGGTTTAAACCTATGTTGTCTGGAATAAAAATCACATGCAATTTTAAACCTGTTGTAGTATCTACAGAAGCTGATGTGTAAACTGCTCCTGCGGTTGAGTTTAAATCTAGTTGTTGTGTCACTGAATCAACACTAGATGTCACTGAGGCTTAACCTAAACATACTCAGGAAGTGGTTTAAGAGAGGAAGGTCCACATTACTCAAATTTTCAGTGTGTGAGAATATGCTGTTCTAGAAGTCCAATATTAACTGCATCCAAATTGTGTCAAACCTGAAAAAGCAAAGCCATTTTGACTGTCCTTTATTTAGAGCTATTTGTATAAAAATGGTTTGAGAAATGGCCCAGAAACTGTCTGGGCGCACACTGATTCTAGGCTATTTTTAGGCTAGCGTTTGTTGGCAGTCCTAAACTCTGAATGTGTAACAGTCAATTCATGGAAGTAATATAAAAATGCCTGGCCTTTACACAGACCTGGTCCAGTTTACCACACAGATGTGCTTTGGACAGCAAAAGCATTTTAATGTAAAATTTGACTCATTGGAGTAACCACAGATGTTCCTCGATGTATCTGCAGAACGTGTGGACATGCTTAGTACTATTATTTTCACCAGTTGTCCTTTTGTAACTTTAAGTAATGGAGACAAATGTGTTAATGTTTATCTTCACCTGGGGTTACTGCAGCAGCTGGCAGTGTATATGTTCACTCTGGAAATGGTTAACATGTTGATCCTTGTTTGCAGGTTTCAGGCTCAGGACATGGAGATTCAGTTGAGCGACGAGCTGGCCGGCTCCCTGCGACGACTCAAGGTACTTCACTGTTACAATGTTTGCTTGCTCATCCACTTTGACCTTTGCCAGTGAGGACGCATAGTCTTTATCTGTAATGAGTTTTGGTTTATTAAGTCGCTGTATTGTCTTGAGCACTCTGTATTGTCTTATTCTAGGCTTTATCCTATTCTGTAATACTGCTGCGACCCACTTTACCCCACAGGGATCATTTCCGTTTCATCTGATCTAATTGCCAGAGAAAAATTCCAGCTCTTCTCTCTTATCTCCTGCCATTATGCCTTGAAATGATACTTAATTAAGCCTTTATGGTGTAAATGGGGATGTTTAATTTGGGTGGAAATTGCACAGTCAGTCAGAGCAGAGTGACAATCGTCTCACATGTATTTGTCTGGGCTTGTCTCCTTCTCACCTCCTGTCATGCCATGCCTCTGCAGCCAGAGGGCAGCGTACTCAAGGACCGCTTCAAGAGTCTGCAGAAGAGGAACCTGATCGAGCCAAGAGAAAGAGCCAAGTAAGGACCTCTGCCTTGCTCTTACGCAACATCTCCTTAAAGGCCCACAGTGATAGACACGTTCATATGGTGTGTATTGATTTTAAAATGTGCTTCTCTGCCTCTCTCTTACCACCCTCTCCTTTCTCTCAGGTTCAAGAGGAGACACAAGCTGAAGTATGTGGAGAAGAGGGCTTTTAGAGAGATCACTTAGTGATGATCCACAGACCACAGAAACTGAACACAAGAAGCTGGGCAGCATTTACAGCCACAAACGCAACATAATGGAACTGTGTATATACAACTTAATGACTTTTGAAGGACTCTTCGACCCTTTCAGACAATAACAACTGCTAACAAATTCATGTCGTATCAATTACATAAACTGAAATGAAAAGTGTGGCGTATTTTCTGTACTGGTATGTGTGTGTGTGCCTTTTACATGTTTAATATCACTTTTCACACTTAAGAGTCAGAGTTGAGAGATGATCACATGTTGATGTGTGGTACGCGTTTTGGCACCTATCCACCTACCTAAATGTCTAAGGCTTTATTGTATACAGCTGTGTCTGCTGAGGCCAAGTGTCGGTGTGTCACTACTCTGCTTATACATAAGTAAAGACCTACAGCTTAGGTTAATAACAGGGTCAGCCGCATGAAATGTTATCTACTGTCAGCTGTCAGTACATCTGATATTTCTCAAGGCTCTCTCATGGCTTGACGTCAAACGTCTTAGCCACGTAATGTATCCTACATTTCTTGCATTTGCATTCAAGTTATCACATCAGTAGGTAATGGTAATGTTTCATACAAAATACTGTTTGGCAAGAAATGTCATTATGAGATTTATCCTTGAGATTGCTTCAGGTGAAGAACTACAACAGTTTAAACCTTTACTTATTCAGCTTTTCTCATATCTGTTGAGCTTTTGTGTATCTGCTTTAAATGTCATGACACCCAGATTAACGCAGAACAAAAAGTATTAGATGATAATTAAAAAGTTGAACAGAAACTTAAAAGTATATGCATTTATTAATCCCCATAATTGGATAACTTGATTAAGTAGACTTACGTTGAAGTAGATTCATCATTTTGTCTTGGGTAGGAAAAAAAAAAGCCCCAGACAGATGGGTTTGAGGGAGTTGGCATGTAATAATTGATTCCAACCTGCTGGCTTAAAACCGTAATTGCCTTCAGTGTCCTGCTGGTGTGAACAAGGACACACATACACACACCCTCTGCCCCCATGGTCCCTGGAGCCACGTCAAAGCTTCTTATCCGTTAATCAGTGTGAAAATGTAATCTTTTACTGTCAGAGTCCTCCGAAGCCCCCCACCCACCTAGCCTCCTAAATCAGTTGCTCCCTCCCTCCTTTTAAGGCGAAGTGTGTAGTGGACCTTGGACCGACTCCCATCTCAACGGCTTATCAACGTTTTCATGCCAAGTACCTGCTGATGAATTAACCCACAGATTCATAAAGCCACCGTCTATCCCCAGGGAACCTTGTCCATTAATTTTCTACTTATAGGATTTAATACGGACTCCACTATAATATACGGTTGTCTATGCTAAAGGTGAAGCTAATTTGAGTCCCTTACAAAGGCCACCATGCTTTTTTTAGATGTTGATGAATGTTCTCAGTCATCCAGGTCATGGTAATTCTAAATTCTGTATTTTAGGAAAACTAACTTGTAATGCTGATTCAAAGGCAAGTCCCCCAGCCCTAGCAATGTACCCTGTTACAACTCATACCAATATGCAATGCCCTTAATTTGTGTTTTTCTGATGAAACTGATTTGGGGATATCTGCCTTTCCACTTTGTAACCCGTGCACACAGTCTTGAACTTTGAATAAAAAAGAAATAACCTTAAGTGCAATAGGATAAAATAAAGGCACAGCCATGCAGGCAGTTGAGTCGGCAATTGCTAATGTCATCACGATAACATAAAATAACACCGCTAACGCACTGATGGATGAGCAGGTATAATGTTAAGCATTTTAGGTTAGCCTTTTAGCTTGCTAACTTGTGAATTAACACTAAAAGCACCAAGGAAGAAGGCAGATATTTGATCCTAAACCCAGTGATGATGCACGAATTGAACTTGACCTGTTGACAAAGTGAAGTGAGGGAATCACAAAGGTTATTCAGCGTGCCGCAGAGAAGATGCATTTTTTAAGGTCAATTGGGAAGTTAACTTTATCCAGTTTTCCTCAACTAACAGCCTATAAGATTTTTCTACAGGATTTTGGATTGTTGCACGTAGCTCTGTAATGAACTCAGCCAGATATTCTTTAATGAACGCTACTTTTTGAAGGGAAATGCAAATATTGATAAAAGCTAACGTAAGGCTGTAAACAAATGACAAAACAGTCGCGTGATTTCAGCTTCACCACCAAACTTCCAACTACACTATACACATGTTCTTATAAACTGATACATCTACAAATTGGAACACTTGTGTTAGAGTTGTGTGCGAGTGAGAAGTCGGGTTCCGCGTTCACCGAGATGGTAACAACCTTTTTCCAAAGACGTAAATTCTCGAGTTGGGTATTTACTCACATAGTTTATGTCTTGGAACTAAACGTAAAGATCTCTTAAGCTTGTGTTAACCACAGCCCATAGTTTAGGTATCTAACCAAAAACCCATTAAGAAAAACCCTACCGAATATGAAACAAGGGAACTGGAAGTGCAAAAATACAAACTAATTAGCGTGTTTTAGGACTGATTTCTGCAGAACTCACTTCAATTTGTGAGGGACCATTATTGTCTACACCAGCATTTCATGACATTCCAGCAATAGCTACAAAAACACATTACCCATTACCATGATTAACAACATGAAAGGTGCATGAGAGCACATGGTAGGAGATAACTGAAATCAGAAGGCTTCATCCTCTGTGGACCATGATTGTTAAAAATTTAAACAATACATCCAATATTAATTCTTCGACAAAGTAACCCTGACTGCCATCCCTGTGGACCAATATAATGGCTAAAGTCTGTAAGAATATTAAGGAATAATACAGATATGATATGTTGAGGGTGCTCAATAGATGAACATTGTGTTTTTTAGCCAAATAGCTAAAAGTCACCTTACAAGCATATTAGAAGCTTAGAGAAATATATTTGTTTCATCTTGTACGGTCGGTCATGCCAGACGGAGGCAGATTGCATCTGAGTCGTTTGTGTTTTCTTTTTCCTTTTTTTCCCTCCCTTTTGCCTTACTCCGTTCACGTGTGAGACACAGTGCTGCCAGATTGTCTTGGCATGGGGTAGGATGGATTACTTGTGTGCAGTCACTCATTACCTCTTTTAGAATAGATTACTACTCCACTGGTCTGGGGAGCTGGAGAGTGACAGGGGAAGCCACTAAAACACCCAGCTGCACTGCATGGAGATCCTCCTGTGGGTGTATCAGTGTTTGAGTGACTATTGTCATGGGATTCCAAGCCTGCTTGCTGCAAAGTGACAGGCTTTTTTGCATCGGCCGAGTGTCCCCCTGCCTGTCTCACCTCTTTAACGGACAGATACTGTAATTGGGCACACATGGACACACTGCCGATGTCACGAGCATCCCCGCAAGCTCCAACATAGTGGAATGTACACATGTATATAGCGCTGAAAAGATTAGTACTGATTTCATATTCAGATTTTTTAGCTACTTTAACCACACTTATTTCATGTAGAGCAAACAAACCCAAACACACAAACATACCCATATACACATTCTGCAGTTCCCATTAATTGGGAGCATTATTTATTATAATGCTGTGGTCAATTCATTGCTGAAGTGGAAGAAGAGGTTGGTTACACGCATATCAGGAAGGTGCAAGGCTTACACCTGTAAGTCATGTGAATGGACAGAAGGTAACGCCTGCACACTTACTCAATGCCACAGAAGTTTAATAAAGACGTTTCCATCCCACTTGAGTCTTCATCAGAGTTTGACCTGATGAAGGTCCAAGTGGGATTGACACATTGTTTGTATTAAAAATGGAGTGAGTGCGCAGGCAATTCCTTCTGTTCATTCACACGTTCGTTCATCGTTTAAATCCTCATTATGAGCAGCTGAGTAGGAAACATCTGTTCATGGGAGCCACCGACTTATAATTCTGAGTCGGAAATATTGGGAATTTTTCACACTGACAATATCTCCCACTCCATCCTGGAATAATGCGTGAAAACTCATAGTCGGAATCAGTGATGTTTGTCCTGATCTCACCATTGTCAACATTGTGTGAATGTTGCATTAATTACTGCTGGAAGCAGTCACATCAGCTAACACCCTGTCCATTTTGCGGTTAACAATCTGCTCCTGCCTCTCTAAATCAACCACACCACCACTCTGTTCTGCTATAGAAATCATCTCATCTCAAAGTCAACACGCTTTTTGAATGGGTTTTCAGCTAAATGCCTGAAATTAGGTCTTTGGTTACCACAGGGTGAAGATATAAACACATTTTGTTCTACGGCATAAAATACATCACTAAATGTGCCACAATTTAATTAGGAAGCATTTCATTGAAAACAGCTAGTTAGTTACAAACTATTCCAACTGTAAACTTAGATTGATCAATCTATAGAAAAACGGCCATAGTAATTGTGCAGTAAGACGCTTAGTGGTGGTGACGTTTAAGTCCTGCCACAGCTGTGTAGTCTATTTATGGGCTAACATTAGCTTTTTACTTAAAGTGATTTAATTTATGCTTATGCAAAGAATCACTAAATTGGAGTTCATCTGTGGAGATTATCTCGCTGAACACAAAACAAGTATTATGGACTTGCGTTTGCCACACAGTTTAGTTTTCGGCGATTATTCAAAATCCAATTAAAAAACCAGGGCGATGCTAACTTCTGGGTTGGCCTCCAAAAAAACGTCATCCCTACACCACCTCTACAGCCGGTGAAGTCACGAGTCCAGAACAGGAGGATCCTGCTATCTGTGTGTTCCTCGAGCAGACAGGACCGCCTCCTCATGGAGTTCTCTGTCCTGATAAAGTGTGCAGGGGTACCAGAAAATGTATTTTCTCTTTGTTCCGCATAAGCAGGGGGAAGACATGGCTTAATGACCAAAGACTTCTCTATAACAGTGATGTTAGTTGGAATATAGAGCTATACGTAATTTATCTTAATACAAAAATATTCAGTTTTAATTAGATAATAGAAAAATAGTCAACAGATTGATTGATTATGAAAATAATTGTGCCATTAGTGATAAAAAAAAGATCTTGCATGACTATAAACTGTATGTGTGTGTGTGTGTGTGTGTGTGTGTGTGTGTGTAAACAGCAAAGCTCATCGCTGTTACAGTTGGTTTGAGAGCACACACACGAAGGGACAGGAGATGAGGAAACACACTGACGGAGAACAAAATCATGATCAATGTGCTGTGAGAAAGAGGAGTGGAGAAGGGTTTGTGTGGTGTTGTTGGTGGTGGAGCAGTTGGAGATGAAGAGGAGGAGGAGGAGGAGGAGGAGGAGGAGGGGGGGATAAACACAGTGATGGA
>OMLP01017890.1:24133-38244 GCA_900302685.1 Spondyliosoma cantharus | reverse complement strand
ATGGAGAGTGAGTGAGAGGGAGCGAGAGGGGGGAGGAGCAGAGAGATGATTCCTCTCTCTAATCCTCTAGACACACGCTCGGTCTGGCTGCCTACTGGCTCAGAGAGAGAGAGACGGAGGCAGGTGGAGGGTGCAAGCAGAGAGAGAGAAACCAAGTAGGGAGGAAAAAACAAGATGAAGGGAAGAGAGGAAAGGAGAGCTGCCTCTCGTAAACCACGCTGACAGAAACGCGGAAAGCGAGGGGGGCAGTGAGGACAAGGAGGACTGAAGAAACCAGCGACTCTCGCACGGTTTTCGAGCAGAGGGGAGGAGGAGGAGGAGGAGGAGAGCGATGCTTCAGTCCAGTGCTGCTTAAACCAAACCAGAGGAGAAGGAGAGGAGCAACAGAGAGGAGGAGAAGGAATCCATCGAAAAATAGCAGGAAAGAGAGGGCAGAGGAAGAGCAGACAGAAGGAAGGAAAGAGGAAGAAACAAAGAGGATGGAGATGCAGAGAACGAGCAGAGACACAGATCCCTGGCTACTCAGGCTCACATGAGTGTATGGACCTGAGCCCGCCCAGAGTTACTACAAGATGCTGTCAAAGAACCAGTGTGTGAGGGCGGAGTGTTAGTGTGTGAGTGATGGATTTCTGTTTGCACAAACTACGGCTGCTCTTCGAAGCTCAGTAGAAGTAGATGAGCGCTGGTGGCACTGTGTGCTGGACCAGGTGTGAGTGTGTGTGTGTGTGTGTCCGTGAGAGAACATATGAGAGACCAGCTGTTTAGGAGGTAAACAGGGTCAGGTGCACCCAGAGGTGGGAATCAAGGAGAGAGGTGGCAAGACGAGCTCACCTGAGCAGGTGCATGGACAGAGAATCACACAGACACAGACACACAAGAGGGTGGGTGTGTGTGTGCGGCTAGCACAGATACAAGCTTCAGTTCAACCAACTCAGGTGCAGATCAGGCTGTGTGTGTTTTTGTTTTTGGACGGCACCTAAAAAAGATCACAGCAGCAACAATGAGGCGCCACTGAGCTTTATTAGGGTTGCTTTTTTACTCCTCTTATACACAGGACGAGCCACCCAAAACCACTCCCTACCTCATCTACACCCAACAAGTGGACTTGACGTTTCAGAAAAAAAGGGACTTAAACACTAGCATTGGTTCCCTGCTGACTGAGAAGCCCCCCCACCTGATTTCCTGTGCCCAGTGGATGCCTCCAAACTCCAGCCATGGGAGAATGGACCATCCTAGAGCGCCTCCTGGAGGCTGCCGTGCAGCAGCACTCTACTATGATTGGAAGGTGAGTCGGTGTGGGAGTGCAGCAAGTGACTGTGGTGAAGTTTGAATTGAAATGGAGATGAAAGAAGAACCTGTTCTTGCTTGCTTTCTGTCATGTGCGCATGCCTTTATCAATGCGTGTTTCCACTGTATGTCTGTGTGTGCACACCTTGTAGTATTGAAATTACCAATTGAAACATACAGTATTTGAATCCTTCCCTCTCAGAGATTCCGGGTCTAACGTGGCTGATGGCAGGGAAAGAGAGGCTTTAGCTTCTTTAATCCCTCTGAGTGACATGATGGGGTGGGGGGGGGGTTTAGGCAACCAGGAGGGATGCTATTAGCCCACACAGAGGATTTGGACATCAGAGGATCCAGAGCAGTGTCAGGACATCACACCTTTAAAGTCCACAATGCCTTCATTCACAGTTCTCCCGTGTACCTCTCAGTGCTGATGCCCTCGCTTTCCCTCCCGCTTTTATGTCAAGTTTGCTTTCGAGGCCATCGTGTTACACAAGCGTGCCTCTTTTGAGCTTTTCTACAATTCCCTCTCCCCTCTCCTCTTCCTCTTCCTCTCTCTGTCAAGTATGAAGTCATTTCACAACCTTAAAAAACTAGTCACTTGTGCAAGGTCACGGCAGCTATGATTTATGCATCATTTTACACGCTGCCATGTCTTGTATTTTAGTTTGAATAACTCATCCTCTTCGGCCGCAGAATAAGCAATTATTGATGAGGGTTTTAGCCACAGAGGCACACCAGCTCTGTACATGGTATTAAACATGATTTCACATCTAGTAAAGGACGTACTCCTGAGTTTGGGGTTTTCTTGGGACATCTGCGAGAACCACAGGTTCAGCATGGGTTTGTTTGAGACTAGTCCAAATGATCAGTTTAAACCAATCCCCTGAAGCTACTGACTCACCAGGGCTTGTAATACTCTTGAATTATAGAGTGAATAAATGTCAGCCAGTTTATGAAGTAAATGATGTGGAGATTTTTTTCTTTTTGGCAGAACATGAGTCGTCTTCCGCTGACGAAGTTCTGAGTGTGAATTTTGTCGTGTCGAGTTTTGAAACTGAAGTGATTTCCAGTCTTGTCCTGAGAGCAGTCTGCTGGTTGAATGGTTAGTTAAGAGTTGTTCCCTTTGGTGGAATGATGAATGATTGGTCAGAATTTGCTTCCCGTCATTCATGAGACACTGGAAGCGCAGAGTCGCTGATCAACTGGACTAGTCATCCTGACTGCGGGGTGTCAGCGAGAGCGAGAAAGAAAAGACACAGGGAGAGGGTTGTTAAGGAGGATGAGAAAAGAGAAAATGAAATCCATGAAGGCGATCAAAGAAAAGGGGGGGAAAAAGTGAAAGAGTTTGGTTGCAAAGTACAGAGGAGACGAGTGGAATCGACAGAGTGCGAGATGTGAGAGACAGGAGGCAGCTGACGGAGAAAGAGTAAAAAGACCCGAGTGAAGGCGGAGGCAGCGAGGAGCAGTTATTCACAGACAAGCGAGCAGACACATGGCCTCAGTCTGCAGGGCGTTGGTAGGAAGCCAAGAGGACTGTCTCGTCACGAGATGGTGCTGCATGTCACGACCTAAGCAGGGCAACCAGGACACCCGGCAGCAAAAAGCCTCAGATCATCTTTACGCAGATTATATCTGTTGTCCAGACAGCTGAAAATTTCAATTGACAAGAGGATCTAGCCAAAAAACTAAAACAAAATGTATATGAAGGACTTCCAGCAACCCTGTAGAGTTTCAACTTGCACTTGTTTAGCCTCAATATGTTGGTTTCCATTACCAGAACCACATACAATGCAGCCATACGTCAGATTTTATAATGTACATGCCGTTCATGTAAACCAGAATTACAGACTTACAGGTTTAGAAATAGTTCTAAAGGTCTTTCAAAATGATGTGCTGTTTTTACATGTTTTTATGTGTGCAGGAAGTTCAGAGATCTGAAGTACACCAATGTCTCTCTTCAGCTAATAGGAAGCTTTTCAGTGCTTTGCTCAATTATATTTCAGCATGGATACTCACCGTTGAGCGGCTTGAACTCAAATTCTCATGTTGAAGAGCGTAGCTATTGCATGGGTATATGCGTTGATCCTGAAGTTAAAATGAATACCTTTTAAGACACTGTATACACCCTGTGTTGTTCCATTTTAATAATTTTTCCAGCCTTGCTAGTGTCGTGGCACTACCTTGGCATGGCAGTGTTGGTCGGCTGGTATTTTGGCACAGACAGTCCTGATCTCAGGAGGATGAAGCATACTGACCTTAGTCATCCCCTGACTTTTCCTCCAGTATCACCATGAGGTTTTTAGATGTGTTTTTTTTACTGAAACATCTCAACAACTTTTGGATGCATTGTCATGAAATGTGGAGCAGACTTTCCCGTCTCCCTAAGGATGAATTGTAATAACTTAAGTGATCCCTTACCGTCTGATTCTTTCAATACTTTGGTTTATGGCCAAATACCTGAACAATTAATAGCCCCACTTCTTAACTATTTTGCGATTAGTGCTAATTAGCAAATGTTAACAAGCTTAACTACATTTGTGATCCATTAGCTTTCAGCTTACACCACCACTTGCTTGTCAGAGTCAATGCACAACAATAATATAACAATGACTTGGTGTGTTATACCAGTTAGTAGATAACCTGATGTTCAGTCTCAATTCCACAGCAGTAAACAGACCGGGCATATTGACTAAGAGTCCAGTTGGCCAACTAATTGACTATAGACTGTGCTTACCCTGTCAATGTCACACTTACTCTACTAAGACAGTTGTTTTGTGTTGTTCACGGTAAATTAATGATTTATTGGGTGTTCACAACACATCCCCTGGTACACACTGGTCTCATTGTCTCATTCACACACATACATGGCTGGGTTAAATGTACAGATTACTCCAGGCAGACTGATCAGAAACCAACAAATGACTTAAATGCCATATGATTATTATTATTATACTCAGACGAAATTGGTTAGTCATACAAAAAGTTCAGCTAAAATTGTGTTTGTTTTAAAATGTATAAATAAATGCATAAACTTTTAGGATCCAATTTGTAAAAATGTTGATTTTTGAGTCTCATTCCCAACTTGCTTTGATTTTTTATATCTTTAAAAACATTTTAAAATGTATGATACACATTATTTAATGTAGGCAGTTCATTTCTTCTCTTTCTGGGCCCCATGTGCCATGTGTCCTATGATTAGCTGCTGCCCAGCACACATATGACATTTTCCAGTTCCAGTTTGAAAAATCGGATCAACAAAGGGAGGACGTCATTCATGGTATTTATTTATCTCTATCTCTTATCAGTAGCACTCCGAATCACCACTTAATGCTTTTGCTGCTCATATGAACGGAGCCAGTCAACCGTTTCTAGCTTTCATTTCTGTGTGACAGCCTCTGTGTTCCCACACTAAAGTGCCTTCCCTGTATCTGGCTTTTCTACAGCTCAAAACCATCTAATCTGGGACATCACTGCTGACATGACTACTTTATAAACGCACGCTAATACTCCCTCAATCCTAAAATCTATTGGTTCCCCCCCCTCTGTGGTTTCATGCATCCCATTGGTCAGCGCAGGTGCCATCCAGTCGGAGAAAGCGATGGACAGGTTGCTGTCCCTGAGGCGAGGCCAGTGTGCGTTCTCATGAGCCCACCATGACAACAGCCCGCAGAACTGACTCCATTCGTCATGCATGAGTCACACACACATTCGGGGGGAATATAACACTCGTTGCTTGTGTAAGATTACAAGCAGCTACAGAGATTCCCTTCTACAGTCAGGTGTGTGTGTGTGTGTGTGCGCATGCATTCTCAGACCGTGTGTGAAACGTGAGCTTCAGTGTACTTTGTGAGCATATCACATGTGCTTGGCTGGCTTTCAGTCCTGTCCGTGCGTTTGTGTATTCATCTGCTACCTGTGATTAATTCCTGCCATTACGGGCAGTGGGGCAGATGTAAATGGGCTTCCCCAAGACCATCTGATGGACTGTGGGACCCCAGCTCCTGTTGGTACACACTGCCACTAAGGAGACACGGTGATGAAGCACTCGCTACCCAACTACTGTCAACACATCACTCACGCTGTCTCCGTGGTCCTGGTCCTCCCATAGGCTAAAGTCCCACTTGTGAGCGGCCATCGGTCCGAGTGGGACTGCTTAACATGCAATTCCATCCTCCCACCAGCGTGATATTGATCTCCAATAATGGAATAGGAAGTGGAGCTTGATAGAAGACAGTGCACTTAATGAAACAGTCTTTAGGCCTGTCCATTTGCAATACAAATGGACTCATGGGTTGCAGCGAGTGGAATGTTAAGTGAGTGATTAAAGCTGTAAGTACCTCATTGACTTTTTTTTTGCCTGTTAAAACAAACCAGGATGGTAATTAGCAGACCAAATGCACCTTTCTTGACAAGGGAGCCACGGGTAAACACCAAGAGGACAGGTAAGAGTTAAGGTGACTCTTCACAACAAGTCTAACTTCTTTCTAAGTAGTCAGTGAAAGCCATAAACCGGGTAACTCTCATTCCAGATGCCTCCTCAAATGACGTATGGGCCCAGATATACCCAACTACTGTCAACCCAAGCAACCAGCGCTTTGAGGACACAAAACACTTTCAGACAAGTCCTGTTGGAAATGTTACCCCACTATACTATTCGTCCGAGGATACAATACTCCTCATTCTTAAAACCCATTTGCTTCTGAAAGGGAAACATTACAAGCAGAACATGAATCCTGCATTTGCCCTCCCGTAAGTCACACACACTCTCTGGTCAGGCTCCTGGAGCAGCCAGAATGTTTTTTCTCTGGCTGTTGAAGGCATTTTTTCAGGTGTTTTGTTTTTGTCTTTTTTGACATCTTGTGACACCAATGGTTTTCGGCTTGTTTATAGATACCTGGTCTGTTTCTGAAGAAAAGCACTTTGGGAGACAATTTTGACTTGTTTTCAGTCATCGTGGATTTATTAAGTCCTTGGCAGAAAAACAGACTCTAAGGAAACTTGTTAGCTTAGCACCATTAAGGTCACAAACAGTGTGATATACTGTTATAATGTTATGATGGAACTCTCTATCCATTCAAAAACAGTATTAAGTATTACACGCCCATCTATTTCCAAACACATTTTCCAGAAAAAGCTATTCTCATATCGGATACTACAGAGGCTTCATCATGTGTCAATGAAGTAGGTGGAAGTTTGGCCAATGTCTGTTCTGACCAGTAGCCACCAATTCGGGGTCGATTTCTCTGGAATAATTCCAAATTGCATATATACATTTTTCATCTCGCTGCAGAGTTTTAGAAAAAGGAGCACTTTCGAATGTTCAAATGCATTTATTGTGTTACACGCAAAATGATCAAAGGTGTATGGAGTCAAGCTCACAGCTGTGGGTGCGTAATGGGATTCTCTGTCTCCACATCTGCTTTTGGAAAGGTGGACTCAGACACTGTTACGTGATCCAAGAAGCACTTTGTTGGAAACATACTGGGGCCTTAAAAGTGCTTTGAAGCACAAGATGTGCATTTTGAAATGCACTCCTCGCGGCTGTAGTTCATTTGGAGCACGAGGTAGAATCACTGAAGAAGAAGAGATGTATCTCAGCATGCCTCTGCACATGTGCACATTACGGGAGGTGATTAAGAGTGCGTGTGGATGTGTTCCTATAAGCTCTATACCTCATTCTAGACATAGGCCAACTCGCTCAGCAGGACTCCTCTGCATGGCTCTCCTGAGTCAAACGAGTGTTGTCACTCAGGAGCCTTCAGCTCATCTGTCTAGGAAAGAATGTGTGTCTGTGTGTGTGTGTGTGTGTGTGTATGCCACGTGCTCTCTTTCAGCACAGCACTGTGCATACACCAAGCCAAAACCAATATTTATGAGTGAGAAGCACGTAGATGCGCCTCAGCATGCTTGTGTTTGTTGACTGGTTACAGCTCTCTCGTCACATGACCTTTAGATCATTGTGCTTTTATTTAGAAAATCCCTGTGGAGCGCTCACAGCCCCCATGGAGGTGATGGATGATTTTGTTTGCACAGAGTGAGGCTGATGCAGGCGAATGCGTGCTATATTGCAGAGAAGAAGAAAGCGATAAGGAGGAGGAGATATGGCCTCGCTTGCGGCAGATTCCCCAGAGATATTTTTAAAAAGAGACACATAGAGAAGGCGGAGTGAGACCTCCGATGTTCATTCACACCGTCCCTCCCCTGTCTCTGCTTTCACACATCCTCCATCTATACGTAATGACCCCTGGAATGCCATCGGCTCTAATGTCAACGCCTTCTACCTACTGCCATAAGAAACTGTTTTTTAAAATGACCTCACATGTTCCATAGGGAGATTATTAATTCCTTGCTGGGAGGTGGGTGTGATTCCAGTCACATGTCAGGCTTTCAGAACAAGTATATAGAGCATCGATCTGCCCAGGAAAGCTCAATTTATTTGGTGAAATAATCATAATGCCAAAGAGAGGTTTATTACTGGAGATGCTCGATGAGTATGCATTAGTGTCCATATCAGAGATAGATCTGATAGATTGGTCTGCTCCAGTTCTGCTACTAGAGATGCATGCATCGTGGAAATGAGCCCCAAGAGCAGGAGAGCGCTGTTCTTTCATGACTGGAGTGCTACAACCAGCCTCCATAGGGACTGTTGGAGATGCCGAGTTGTAGCTGGGGGAGAAAGAGGAGAGCAACTGCACATCATTATGCAGCTTGTGTTCCCATTTCTTTCTGCTTACACTCCATATCCACCCCCCTCCAGCCTCTCTCTGGTTCTTAGCTGCTTATTGTCCCTCTCTTGATCCACACAGTCCACATATGCTAAGGTCAGGGTTGACGTGGCGTCTTCATGCTGATGGATTAACCAATATCTCCTATTCCAAGTGTGCGTCTTTGTGTGCGTGTTAGACGATAAAGCTCAACCTTCATCCTTGCGCCGAGGTTTTAACACCAATTTTACATCAGTTTTATCATCTACGTAATGCTAAGGTGTATCATGGCACACATTAGGCGTGTGCTGTTTGGTGATTGTGTCGAATGATCAACCATTGTTTTTTTCCTACACTGACATTAAAGCCATTTTAACGTACTATCAGAACTAAGATGTTATAAAAAAAATAATCTCTGGAATCTGCACCCTACTGTGCATTTAGAGATGCTTTTGGTGGAGCGCCATGTCTGCCCGCTGAGCCCAATCAGACAGGACGAGTGAAGTTTAAATATTTAATTACAAACCAGTTTTCGGTCTCTTTATCATGGATCTTCAGCCGAATCTTTGTTCTCCATATGCCTGCTCACCAAGACTTTGCTCTGCGCTCAAGTAGCTCAAGTAATCATAAATAAAATGCTCATAATCTTTTATAAATGTTTAATCACATGACTTTAGCTCTATCGCTTGAAGAGAGCTACGAGGTTCAATTATTTCAAAGTCCTAGATGATACATCAAAATCGCTTTTGGCATCTGGGTATACCCAAAATATCCCCAATTACAAGATGTTGCCTTTTTTCTTTGAAACTTTGACATTTATGCATAATGGACTCCGGAAAATCCGGTCTGGACATTATCCAGGGTTTCCCTTTCACACATGTAGCACACAACAGGAGATTGTCTGTGTCAGGCGAGGGTTGGCACCTGGGCAGAGCAGACAGGAAGAGGAGTAGGACTCATCCATAATGATGACCATTTTTTGTGTTGATAGCCCTGATAGATGTATTTGGATGCAGACGCGATATCAAATCAACAGTGAAATAAAAGATATACAGGCAAGCAGAACGGAGTGTGAAGCATCCACACATCGTGCAGTGTCATCAACATTATCATCATCAGCAGGCCTTCTCGCTCGCGGTGAACTCTCCGGACAGTGACCTGCTCTAATTCATACTAACTGGACATTTCACAGGCTCTGTACTTGAAGGCTGGTACCAAAAAATCTGTTTAACGTCCGCGCCAACTGATTTGGACATTTGCGTTCACACAAAAAGCTCCTCCGGGTAATAATTTCAGGGCAGCAGTGCATGTGTGAAAGGGGCCTGAGACTATGTAGTCTTTGCTGGCATTTTCACTCGCGTGCCGTGATGTAATACCCCCTCCTACTCCCGCCGCCCCTCTGGCAATCGAAACGAAACCACGACTGGACGATACGAAAATAGAAGGAATCGCCCAACCCCAGTTTACACCGAGGGAAACACTGGACGAAGAAACTCGAGGCGAGACGTTACCAGAATACAATAACAAGGATGAGACAGAGAGGAGAGAGAGAGAGAGAGAGAGAGAGAGAGACGAATGGATAAAGATAGAGAGATTAGAGCAGGGGGAAGGGGTCAGAGTTGAGACAGATTTCACCTTGCAGGGCCTCGGGGAGAAACTGTCTCTGGCAGGGTGACTCAGTAAGGCTTATAGGTTTAGTGTTAGCACCTCGCTGGAGGACAGAGCAGGTCAGTGTTAAAATGATACTGGGGGTTGGTTTCACCCGGACATCACCTCACACACACAAACACAGTAGAGCAACTGTGCAAAAATAGCCCCCTTCACCAGTCATTTAGTCGTATGTTCATTTCATATGGTTTCGGTTTTAAAGAATCCTATAAGACACGCACATTAACTCAGAAACCTTTGGATGATCCCTTTTAAAAAAAAAACATTTTAGACCGATAGCTGCCAACCTTTCAGGCAGCCTGAATTATTTTGGGTTACTGAGCAGTGGAAATCATCTTGACCTACTACACTGAACAATTTTGAAAGGATTGATTGATGCTGACAGCAGTAGAATAACAATCCATCACTGTCATCAGTCTTTTGGCTTTACTTTTTAGTGAAAGTTTCATTTCTGTGAAGTGCAAATGGAGTTGAAAGCAGGATCCAGTCTGAGAACACTTCCCTGCTGATGCACATGAGGACCTGTGGTGAGATCCGACATCCAAGGACTGAGAATCACCCGCTAAGATCCACAGCATGTTGTCAGAAAATCAATACTTAAACACGGCAAGACGAAAAGCAGTGCCTGTTCTCATCTGCATTACCACATGATGATGTGATGCATTATTTATCTCGGGAGAGTTTCACATCTCTGCAAGGTGATTTTCATACCTTTTTCCTGGATGTATTAGGTAGGCCAACCAAGTCAGATTAAATTTGTTGTTATGTTACACCAGTGCATATATGGATATATTCATGAAGTTTTGGTTGTAACAAATATTAGATACGAGCTGTAGTAGAATGCCAAGACATGTAATTTACTATCAATTGGTGTTAACATGAATTCTTAATGAGGTGTAGTCACTCTGTGCCATGGGTGACAGTTTCTCTCGGATGAATCTTTTTTAATCAACACTGACGTGACAGGGACAGTAAAATACCCAACTTCACTCTTGGTTTGACTCTTGAGTTGTTATCCCCATTACTGTTATAGTCACAACTGTAACCTTAAACAACGGCAGGTGGGAAATAGATTCCATTGTGTGAAGAGGACCCTACATTTCCCACAACGCAACCTTGTAGTTTCTTTCGTAGATAGGCAAAGCACCTCCCCTCTTGGCGGACCACCGTGGGACCTTATTTCTAGAAATTTCAGTAATTAGAGAGAACACACACCCAACAGTCACATAACTGACGTCGTCTCATTTCAAACTCACTGAAACCCACAGCTGAAACCTTGTAGAGCCAGTCACATATAAAAGCTAGCTCACAGTCGTCGATGTGGCCAGACTTCATGTTCATCTTCCCTTTTACCTTTTTACATTCTTTCTCCATACCTTTTTAATATAGATCACCAAGACCAACATGGTGATGGCAAGACAAGTTAGTATTTTACAATTTGCAACAAACTGTGACTTTCTTGGCTTGAATTTTAAATTGACAAATATGTGTAACGGCATAATTCAAACGGGATTAAAAAAAAAAATGTAACCACCATACATATTTTTTCTGAAATAAGTTCCCATAAGGAAAAGCAGAAGGGCCTTGACTTTGCTTCTCTATTAGACACTGATTCTGCTGAACAGAAACTCTTGTAGTCCTACAGCAGAAACTACACGCAGATGATGTTAATCAAACAAAAAGTGAGACTGTGGTTTAACGGTAATGAAGTGTCATAAGACTGCTATAAATATCTGACTCTTTCATCCAGTTGGATAAACAAAACGACTTAAAATATGAGGGATAAAATTAAAACAAAAAGCCAACTTTGATCTGTGGCACAAAGCCGCAGCGTTTGAAGTTTTGTCATTTGGATCTATTTGTGTGGGCTCGTGACTGCAAGATCTTATTTATAAAATCTGCTTTTATCACTGATGATTTACAGCATTTTTACGTGGGGATCATAAAGCTGACACTCTCATTTTGTTTGATTGATCAACGTGTTTGCCGGCTGATGTTCTGATAAAACCTCTCCTCTCGACATCTCCGAGTGTCTCTCACTCGTTCCTCTTCGCTCTGCCTCCTCGCTTTATCTCACTCAATCTCGCTTTCTGATCATCAAAAGGACGCTCTTCTGCCACTGATTTATTCTCCTCACCATTGCTGGCTGCATCTTCACACTTTAACGTGGGTCTTTTAATGAACAAGCCGAGCGTGAAAGAGTCACTTAGACCACAGTGCGTTCACCTCTTTGAGCATGTGTGTTTGTAACGACTGCTCCTCAGAGGCAGCTTCAGCTTCTGCGGAGTGTGACTGACTAAACATGAATAAAAAAAAATCATGATTGCACACAAACACCTGACACCTTGCTAAAACACACAACATACCTGCCAGGATACTATAAGGAAACATCTGATTCACTGCACCCCTCACATGTGAGCACACACACACTCACACACGTATCACCAGATGCAGATGCAAATGCTAAGTAAGCGTGCATTGTGGTTATTATATTTACTCATTACCCATAGATACACTTTCTCACACATACACACGCATTCTGCCAGAACCGTCACAGTCGACGTCTTTGCATATGAACAACCAGATAGAGTGTCACAATGCATTCACACCTCACCACGCACACACACGCACACACGATTCCATTCACACATTCTTCAATTAAGCAGTGAAGTCGAGCTGCAGGGAGTGCATTTGACTCCCGGCAGTATGCTACATTCACACTGCTCTTTTGGCCAATTGTAAAAAAGCTTCTTGGTAGACGGCACTGAATTGTGAAAAGAAAAGATCAATTTGGCCTTCACAGCAGGGCTTTTACTGTTTACTGGCTTAGCACCCAGCACAAATAATGGAAACAGGGGGAATCTGCTACCGTGGCTCTGTCAGTGTTGGAAACATTACTCATAAAACCTCAACTTGTTTTTGCAATACAGTATTGGTACAGAATTCAAAAACGAGATTGAATTTGTTAATTAGTGAACTTTAGAGGAGCTGGTACATGGATTTTTGTTACCTCTAGGCAGAAGCAGGCCTGCTGTTTCCATCTTTGTAAGCTAAGCATCTCCAGGTGGTTAATGCAGTGACTGCTTTAATGAATGTCATGATGAAGCATATCTTCATGCTAGATTCGTCAGACAGTGGAATGGTTTTTCTGCACAAAACATTATCACAAAATGGTTGGAAGAACAATTGCACCACAAGGTTCATTGAGTAGCTCCTCTGGATCACATGATGTTCCTTACAGATACAGACGAGCCATAGAGGTTGGCTATGGAATTGTGCAGTGCATTCCAATTACCATTTGAGATTAGACAGCTTTGATTACAGGATTAAAGGCGAAAGATGGACTCAGCCTTCACTGGGCTGTGGTCACACAAACGTAAAATCAGCATTTCACTTCCATTCTATGCGAGCGTAGGGGGAAAAGCGTGTCCGCATCTTGGCTTAACATGGAGTTCAAGTATTGGTGAACTTTGACCTGCGGAGTCAAAACCTCAACCAGTAGCAATGATGCGTGTGTGGTTGACCCTTCAAATGGAATACAAACCATCAAACTGAGTTCAGTGTGCCTCACGTCCTGCACTGCCCCCATACAGCACCATCAGACGATTTTCATTCATGTGTGACTGCAACCTTATTCTATCATTTCTTGTGGCCACCCTTCAAAAGTAACATACATAGCCTTGCATTAAAGGTATACAATGCTGGATTTGACATTTGCCGTTTGCAAAGACGCCATTGAAAGGTGTAATAGTTGACTGTTTAGTCCCATTCAGTCATACTCTTCGTATTCCTAGGTCATTTGACAACTTGGGAAAAGACTCAACAGTCAACTGTATTTCTTTAGAATCGCTGATGCCCAGAGATGTTCAAGCACAGCACAAATAGTAAGAAAATACAGGCCAAAGGCAGAGTTTCTGTCAAGGGTCACCACCACCACCACACAACCTTGTGGGTCAGAAGTGATTTTTGTGAGTCTACATTGTTTTATTAGGAAAATCTGCATTCTGTATACCCTCAAAGGGTTGGTTATTTGATGCTTACAGTTCAATTCCATGACAACTGGGCAACTCGTCTGCTGATGGTATATATGTATATGTATATATATGTATATATATATATATATATATATATATGTATATATATATATGTGCTGAATGATGAATTATATGTTGACTGATTTAAATAAAACTACTGTAGGTCAGTGGTGGCTGGTGTGCTCTTGAATTCATGGGTTGGGACACTGCTGGCAACCTCACTGTAATCCTATTTCATCATACATGTATCTAATTATATCTGTATACCACCCCCGAACATACACTCATCCACCAACGACATCACCACTTCCAGTGGAACAACTGTGGTAGATCAGAAACACAGTATAAAATGAGTATTTTTTGCCGATTGAGTGTGTTTGGGATGTTCCCTGTGGCGCCATGTGCTGTCTGCTTGTGT
>OMLP01017890.1:11253-24113 GCA_900302685.1 Spondyliosoma cantharus | reverse complement strand
TGTGCCATGGAGGCTCCCTGCATGTGCCAGAGCGGCTGATTTGGGCTTGAGCTTGGCACGGGATGTGGGTGGGGAGTTGGCACGGACGCAGCGGCCCTAACTCGGGATTGTCCAAAACCCACCGTTTTAATCCGGATTACGGCCATCATTTCTCTCTCGCTCACTCTCTTTCTCTCTCTTTCTCGCTTTCTGTATTTCCCTCCATTGACCCCTCTCTCTCGCTCCTTCTCTCGCTCCCTCCCTCCCTCCCTCCTTTCCCGCCCACGCTTTTGCTCTCTTCCTCTCTCCTGCTGCTCTTTCTCCTGCTCATGCCTTACCCCTCCATCACAACCTTTACAGTCTACCCAAAAAAATGACACTCCACAGTGATTGGTCTATTGCCATGGTGAGCACTCGTGCCACTTCTTTTCGGTCCTGCCATTGATCTACTCTGAATGATCAGTCAGATTTTAGAAAGTCTATTTTTAATGTCTGTGCTGCTATTTATGTCTTACTTGATCATGTTGCCAAGGTAACTGCCACAGTTATTATCATCACAAAGAGCCTCGCTTACCGCAGTGGAAGGGAAACGGGATATACTTCATGTTTCTCGCGATCAAGCTGTTTGTTATTGGTATTTATAGACTACAAACCCAAAAATGTTCTTACAGTCATGAAAAATGGAAATATTCTAATAAATATTCAATATTTCATTTTACTGATTAGAATAACTGCACAACTGAATGGTTGCATGTGTGTGTAGGTTCATGCGCTGGTGTGTGAGAAACACTGTGTTGAATTTGGATCATTGTCTGCCTCACTAGGGCTCTGATCTTCATCAATTTATCTCCAGAGCCAGACCTCGTCAGTTCACATTCATCAACACACTTAAATACCTTTATGTGTGGGCGAGTGTGTGTTTGTGTGAGAAAGAAAGAGAGAGGAGGAGAGGGAACCAGAGATGGGTGGATAAGTGGACAGTATTAGAAAATGCTATTATTAGATTTCCATTTCAGCAGCTTACAGACCCAGGATTACACAGAGAGACCATACCATAATAAATCAGCATCCACCTTATCGTTATAACAAAATATACAGTACTTACAGTGTAACGCACTGCAAGGAGAAGGTGAATAGCTGTGCTTGTGGGCACTTATATTCAGTTTTGTAGTGAAACTCTCCTCTGAATAAAGATCATTTCCACTTAACCACAACAAACCACAATGTACAATGTACAAACTACTACTTAGATGGTTACTAAGTGGTGGAAGAAGTGTGCAGATCATTTACTTGAGTAAAAGTATTAATATGAAGATGTAAAAATACTCCATTACAAGTTAAAGTCCTACAGGTGAAATCTCTACCAAAGTAAAAGTACAGTGGTATTATCAGCTATCAGCTTACGTAAGGTATCAAAATTAGAGTTCTTGTGTCTTTAGAAATGTGACTTTTTTTGTCCTTCTTTTCCCCCCCCCTTTCTTTCAGTGTGTTGTAAAAGGTTATTCTGCATGTGAACGTTAAAAAGCCCTGCAGCACTGGACAGTATGAGAAAATCGATGTGTATTTTGAGCATTAACACATGTAAATCTATTCTAGTAGTAATCCAAAGTAAAAAAATCTGAACATGAAAATGAGCGTGATATGTCTCCTTTAACACTATCGCATCAGTGCACAGGCAGCATGTTACTGTAGTAGCTGGTCGATGTCGAGCTAGCTTTAACTGCTTTACAATCCAGCAGAAGTTCATCCTCAGGGTCTTCCAAAGGGTCATGAGATAAATCTATGGGGTTGTGACATGATTAATGGGTGATTCAACTCATCTGAAACGTTACAAGTTGCCTCAACCACACCCTTTATATATCTACACTGATCATACCGTATGTTCTTTAAGTTAAAGAAATTAATCTAAAATGGAAGCAGTGATGAAAGCTATTTAATAAAATGTCCGTATTGTTAATTCATATCGTGTTGAGTAAACAGTACAGAACTTTCCAGCGGGGTTGTGTAGTAGAAGTATGAAGTAGTGTAAAACGGAAGTACTTGAGTAAAGTAGAAGCACCTTAAGTACAGAACTGGAGTAAATTGATAAGCCATTGCATGTACCACACTCAACGTATGTCCAACTAATCCAAATAAATCATTAGTGATGCATACTGTCGTCGATCAGGCTGAACACAACCAAACTAAACCTGACAGACTCTGGAGCCACCAGCTTGGAGCGGCTAGTCGACGTTAAAACCATCATCACTGGATGGTATAACAGAAATTCATCTTCATCTTCCTCTGAGATGATGGAACTAACATCCGGCAATGTCAGACACAATCGGCTTTGTGACGCCCTGCAACAGCTGGAAGAGCTGCGTGTGTGCGTGGCTCTGATTAAAATGTGTGTGGGCACATGCGCATGGAGAGGTGTCCTTAGACAATTCATTGTCTGTTCCTGTGTACGTAAGGCAAGCACACACTATACGTTTCTGTCTTAGTGTTACAATGGGGCCGAGAGTGTCCGTGTGTAAATGTGTGTGTCACTGTGTGTACATGTCAGGAGGCGGGTGACTATGCAGGATAAAGGTCTGTCAGTGGGGGGAGAGTGCAGCCCCCTCACTCCTTCTGTCACTGGCCTGAAGCACCGGAAGGTCCCTTCTGGTTGTATGTGTGTGTATGTGCGTGTGTCTCTCTGAAGGCTCCTGTGTGTGATGGATACAGCCCGGTGCCAGGTGACCCGCCATGAACTACAAGCTATTGATAAACCTTGGCAAAGGAACACATGGAGCGAGAGGGCGAGAGAGTATGACAAGTGTGTGTCCACATTTGATGTGACAGGATTAGATTTGCCAGAGCTGCTGGTATGTTGTATTTGGGTTACCACCTGGCACCCTTAAGACACACGAGACAGAATGTCAAAACATTACGAGGGAAATGAATAAGCAGAAGAAAGACAGGATGAAGGCGGGAGCAAACACAGAGATGGAAAAAAAATAATATATATATCTATTTAATCGCTATCACAATCTTTGATCTAATCTTTGATCTTTTTTATACCAATTTTGAAATGCTCTGTAGACTTTAGCCAGACTTTTTCTCCATAAAGAGAAACTGAAAAACAATATTGCATTAATGATTTTTCTTTTTTGGCACAAGCTGCTCACGTGCCACATTGCATCATATACAATACATGACCCAAGTGTCCAAAATCACCAACAAACTCGCAACATAGCGAGTTCCCCATTCTGTAGCGCTGTTCGATTGTATATTGAGATTTATTACTTTTTGGTGTAATTCAGTTTAGAGTAAAACTACACCACAATTAAAGTTTTAGTTGCCTAAAATTAGGGAACATCATGTGTAAAATGATCCCCCTGAACCCCCTAAAGCTGGAAATACGCTTCTCTGAGGATACATGAGTGTCTCTGCAACCCAGAGACAGGGTATTTTGGTTAACCGTAGCTGGCACACCCACCTGCCAAATCTCAACAATGCGTTGTACAGACAAGCATGTTGATTGGTTGATTAATCTCCTTCCAATAGCAACACAAAACAGCATATTTGAGCATCATTTTCCTTACAAGTTAGTCTTTTACATGTCTTTTTCCATAATTTTCTGCTCTACCATGCTTATGAGGTTGGCGTTGATAGTTTTCCAGATAAGATAAAATACTAGTGGACTTTATGTGGTGTTGGCCACTACATTCCTGAAGTGTGATGTGAAAGTCCCGTTTAACAGAAAGATAATTCAGCCTGAAAGTCAATGTGGCCATCTTGCTTAATGACATAACCGTAGCTTACATTTAAACTTCTTACATAGCATGTCTAGCTCACATAGCCATCACAATCCCATCAGGCTGCGCTCGCTTGGTTAGATGTGCTGACCTCAGAAAGGAGGGACTGCTCACCTCATGAAATTGCATTTGGTGTGTAACCACAGCGCCTGGTTCCAGACCTCTGACTTAAAGTGACACAATTTATTAGCTGTGATACAGCCTGATGACCGGAATGCATAGCATTAAATCACAATACAGACCAGAGGTTGTGAAACAGAAGACACAAAATGGGCGGCTGATAACTAATATATCAGGGCTGGGAACTGGTGGTTAAAATACAGAGGTATACAGGTTACTGGTGTGATTAACAGTGCAAACAGAACTGCAGCAGCAGGTCTGGGAGTGGAGAATGGGAGAGAAAGGCAGCAGTGCAGAGAAAAAGCAGAGCTAAACAGTGAGGGGACAGGTATTGATGGGGGCTAAAGGTGAGGCTCTGAAAAGGGATTAGCAGGTCAACCATACCATTAGACTTGTTTACATCAGAGAGCAGCTGACGGACTCTTAACCCTGCAGACACAGAGCTGCTCTTATTACTGATAACCCTTCACAAATCCATCCTAAAATTCAACATTTCAAAACCAGAAAATTTAGATATTTTGAGACTGTGTATCGATTCTTTTTAAAATGGCTTCTGTGTCCTACTTTGACGAGAACCTATTTTCAACATCTATTCTTCTCGTCAATTTATGAACAACACTAGAAGCTACGCGTCTTTTCTCTGAAAGGGTGCCAATATTTTCTGGTGTTCCTCACTGAATTATCGTCTAAGCAACTCCTACATTGTAGCAGGATTTAGTCTGCCCTGCGGGCATAATTTATTGTTTCAGCAAACTCCTCTTCAGGCGTTTACATAAAGTAAACAAGCATCTTCGAGGCACCTAAGCCATGCTCCAACTGGTGCAACAAATCCGCTCGGCTCCTCAGCCGAAACATGCTGTTTTTCTCTTTAGTTGACTTAGCTTCTAGTCGGCACACTTCTCCCTCTCTCTCTCCTCATCTCGCTTCGGTTTTTTTTCTGCCCCTCGCCTGTTGCCGTGGTAACTAGCAGAGGGAAGTTGAGTGGAGGGGAGATTGAAGTGAGAGAGGGAGGAGAGAAGAGGGGAAAGCGAAAGGAGGGGGGTTGTTTCAGGTTTCTGGGTAAAGGAACCACAGCCGCTCTTCCTCCACCCTTCTCTTCCTTTATCTTCCAAAACCTTGCACCCCTTATCGATCCCTGACCAATTATTTCCTGTCCTTTGCCTCTTATTCCTCATTATCCTCCCACAGCTTTGCTTTCCCCTGTTTTACTTTCTTCTGTTATCGCCTTCGATCACAATTCTTGAATTGTTTGCTATGCTACTTTTATCTTCACCTTTGGGCCTGTCTCTATTCACATCTCAGCGAGGAACTACATTTTGTGTATTTTTTTTTTTTCAGTGGACACGATAATCCAGAGTACCTCACAACAACAAAAAAGTGTATTTTTTTTTTCAGACGTGTTTGCCACCCTCAACCCTAAACCCTCAAACTCAACTATGGCTCTACTTCCTGAGCTCCACACAACCCCCTGCTTCTGTTTTATCTCCAACTGTAAACTCCAGATGTAAACAGCGTTGAAGGTTTCATTAAAACAGACTGACATTAAACATTAAGGGAGATCCTCAATAATATCAAAGGAGCTGCACTGTAATCGGCATTTCAATTTCTCTGGAAGTTGAATAATGCAGCGTGCTGGTGCAGCAACGGCTTTTTGTGTGAGTGTCAGGGGGGCAGATGGAACTAAGATTCAGAAACTATGATTATTTTTCACATTACTACACATTTCATCGCTGACTATTAACTGCCTGTCCATGATGAGAGCTTTGAATTAGACAAACGCCCCTCAGTGCAAGCCATCCGCCGTCAGATAATCAGGAAGAGAAAGAGAGAAAGACAGCAGATCGGCGACAGACAATTGCTGGAGGAGAGGAGGCGTTTTGGAGTTGTGTTGGCATAATGTTTTGCATAAACACCACCGCCTGTGTGGTAACACAGACAACTTATTAGTCAAAGGGAACAGTAAATACTGTCTGCTGGGAACAGAGTGTGTTAAGATATGTGCTTATAAGTCTGCCATGTGCTTGCCATATGATTATTGATTTTAGATAAATGTCAAACATTCAGACTATTTCTTTTTTTTTTTTGCTTTAACTTATCATTGTATAGTAAATACTTATTGTTCAGTGCAATCGGGTATAAACTGGTTCCCTTTAAACCTCTCTTTCACTATGACATTTAGTTGGAGTTGGATTGTTCCCAGAAAAATAGGCACAATAGTTGAAAGGTTCTCTATTTCAGCATTAATCTATAACAATATGAGCAAATAATAAGAAAAAATAATGTCGGACCCTAAGCAAACATCTTGAAGTTGCTTGTTATGTGTAACCAACAGTCCAAAACGCCAAAGTATTCAAGTAAAAATGACAATAAAGACACATTTGAGATGCTGCAACCAGCAGCTTTTTGGCATGTTTGCTGGACTTTAATGAACACTTAACACTGTAATCAATTCACCAACACAAATGGAGAATAAATGGTTCTGCACAATTTGGTGAATGTGCAGAAAAAATTAGAGAGTGCATTAGATGGACTTTGTTTTCTGTTTTAGTGGGAAACCACATGCATTTTGACGTCCCATCGGAGCGTTCACAGAGAAAGGAGGCTCTTCGTAGAAACCCACAGACACAATCTGGAGATTATTCATGTCAGAGAGGGAGGGGAGTCACAGAGAGAGAGAGACAGGGCCAGAACAGGAACACCGGGACTACAAATGAAAGAATAAAAAAAAGAAAGATACTCTGGAGAGGAGAGAAAAAACAGGTGGGGGATGCTGCGTGGCGTACGATAATCTAAAGCTATTCGATGGCATTAACAAAAAAAAAAAAAAAAACCTAATGCAAGAATCCTCCCTTGGCCCAGCCACAGATTACAGCCGCCGGTTTGCGTGTGGAAGCTATTATATAATTCATTCTCTATGATGAGATTTTCCTCCATTGCTGGTTTTTTCCTTACTACCCCCCTCTATCTCTCGCACTCTGTCCCAGCACTGGCAGGTTTCTCTTTTAATTTAAGGAGAAGATGTCCGAGCCACACTTGGTTTTTTGGTGACTTTATAATCTTTTTATCCCTGTCTGGAACTCATTCATCTTCAACAGCAATTTGACATCTTCTTGCAGTCCTCAGTTAGTCTAAAACAGCCTCCATTTCACTGTCTGCTTGGTGTTTTGTTGCATAGATATCCGAGCGCGTGTGCATCTATAGAATACATGTGTGTGTGCTCGTGTGCACACATGCGCACATTTGGTGCAACGCTCCCTCACCCCGGTATTGTGAATTCTCTGCTCACTAAGCTCCTTAATGGAGTCACTACGAGGGCAAAAGCATTTTCATTTTTTTTTTTTTTTTTTCTCTTCCTCCCTCCTCCGATCCCTGTCCACATGCCAGCTGATCACAGGTGGGCGGATCGGCAATAAGTATTTTATTTTTCATTCCGGAGGTCATCAGTGATGAGAGGTACATGTGATCGGCACGCCGTCAGACTTTGGAAAGGATTTACTCTGCCCTTCGACTCCACATCTGTGCCACACAAGACTGGTAAAGCCACTGTGCGATTGGTAGATTCACACAGCCAAATACCATCTAATGATTATCTGGCAACGTCTAAGGTGCAGTGGCATGGGCGTCCCCCGGATCCACTGTGCAGTCACAATAGCGTCCAGATGAACAGAGTTTGATTTGATAAATCTACACTGATTGCACACAAATAGCACTCTCTCTATGAAATGCAGTGGATTGCCCCAAGGTAAATCCAAGTGACAGCAACTGCCTCGGGTTGATTTTATCCTATAAATCCAGACTTACGAGAGAGAGCAAGAGATAGAGAGAGAGCTGCAGGTAAAATAGAGCAAAGAGGTTAAGGTGGGTCTTTAAATGGAAAGCTACCTACTGAGGCTGCTGTCAGAGGAGAAAGTGACCCTGTATAACTGTTCAATCTTGCACAAGGAGTGAGGGATATCCTCTACTGAAAGAATACAAATACATCATCCAACTACACAATAAGCCAATGCTGAAGTGCTCAATACTTTACAATGATTTCACTGCAAAAGGGATAGTGTTTTATAACATGTGTGAGTGTAAATACATAAGCGGCCCCAGGATTCAGTGATGTATCTGCCCAGCAACCATATTCCCTTTCAGACATGGAATCTGTAGCACCCTATTCACAATGGACGAAAAAAGAAAAGCAAACTCGTATTTTTTTAGCGAATTTTAGCTACATAAAAAGATCTGCATCTACATGCTAATGTTGGTGTAAAAGTGCTTTGACAGTGTTGGACTTACTCTACATGACTGGACCATTACGGCTCCAGCTGCAATGCTCTTGTGATATTTGACATCTGGTGCGTGACGCAGATGATAAAATACAGGATGTTTAATTAACTTTCTGTGTTTACCGCTGAGGCCAAGTCCACACGTCTGTGGATGTTAAAGGGTTTTAAAACAACTCATGTCTGCTGGCGTGTGCCGGTATGAGTTTTGAGTTTTGCTGGTAACATTATTGTCTTTATTTACACATGAACTGTGTCTAAAATGTTTAGGTCCTGAGGAGGCTGCCTCAGTGATTTCTATGTAAATGTGACTCAGAGTTCTCTCCAGACACCAACAAGCAAAACTGGTGGAGCAGCCACTATTAAAGTCCAAAAGGCGCTTGCAGTATGTTTGCTGTTAAGCTTCATCTCTTTAAATTTAAATGCTCTGTGTTATGCACACTGACATTTTCTCAGGAATAAATTGCTCTTCCTGTAGCATCCCACTGCCCATCAGCACTGCCTCAAAAGCCATTTTTATATGTCACCATCTATTGACTTCCATGATAAATGTAATGAGGTCAGGTTTTGAAGGTTCTGCTTTAATCTTGTGTACTCTGGGTTCATATGAAGTAATGAAAGCGATTTATCAAACCGTTATTTATAGGATTATCATTAATATAAATGGTGGTGATTAGTGAGAGTTGATCTTATGGTATGCAGGAACTCCTGCATATCTGTGGGACTGAATTACAAGGCAGCAATCAATCAACAGATTAACAGCAGCACCCAGGCCTCTCTGCAGTCTGCAGCCTTGTTCCAGACTTTGTTTAGTCACAGATTACATCGTGAGACATCCAACAGGCTTGCACCCACTGCAAAAAGCCTGCTATCTAAAGTGCTTGCATGGTCTCAGATCTGAAAAATAAATGAGGGATGAATAAAGTAAGAAAAAATCAAAGAGATAAATGTCAGCAAGAGAAGAAACCGAACAGGGCTGTGTGTATGTCTAGCATCATGAGGCATGCAGTAACATTAAGTCTATGCATATAAAAAGTCAGCACATCTAAGTATACGTTTAGAAAGACACACATTAATATGCGCACTCAGAGTGAATGGCAATCTTCAGTAATCTCTCAGAGAGTACCTGTATTTGTTTTTTCATAACACCATCAACAACTAAGAGATTCCTCTGCATGAATGTGTGTGTGTTTGGATGTGTGTCAAAACTAATCACAGCCCTGATTTTAGTTAGTCTAATCTGAGGTTGCCACGGCAACAGCGCCTAATGATGCAGAAGACACCAAAATCAGACGAGACGTGTCATCTCACGTCTTTTTTACCTGTAAACAACCTCACAAAAGACACACAAACACACATGTAGAAATTGCATCTTGAATCAAAGATAGCGGGGCTGTGAGTTACGAGCACTTACGACGCTTAGAGGCTGCGCTCATAACTGTTCTTCTTCTCGAGTGTTTACTCTGGCTGATGAATGAGATTTGGAGCACTATTCTTCTCTGCTTCTTATCAGGTGGAACAGTGACTTAGCAGCAACACAATATCCCTCTCCATCACTAGTACAGATTTTTTTCTGTCCTCTCTGACTCTGTGTCTTCCCTGTCACACCTCTTTACTAATTAAGGAGTTCCAACTCTTGCTACAGTCTGTCCAAACAGTCTCAGTAGTTTTCCTAAAAGTAGTTGATGGAATCAAAAAGTAACTTGTCCTATGATACATATATTTAAAATCCTGCAAATACAAGGTGGTACAGCGAAATTCATCACAAAGTAGCAGACTGCTAACACACTAGCAAGCTGGACCTTACAAGCACTAGTCAATTATATAGCTCGCTGAGCTGCTCTTACTGAGCTTCTCCATACTGCAACTTTTATGTACATCTGGCATTTTGACCTACTGAAGACCTCGCATGCTAATGGTCAGTTGCCTACTGTTTGCATGCTTGTCAATGTTGTTGCTAATGGGACACACAATTCATTCAAGAGACGGGTTTGTACAAACGACTTATGTTATGCCTCGCTGTGAAGAATTGTATGGAACTAGAACAATTTATGCTCTGACAGAGGAGATTGAATAAAAGGGAATGCTGCAACAGAGCTAAAAAGCTACAGTAGCCTGCTCTATTTTGGATTCTGGCTCTCAGTTCCAATCATCAAAGTTGAATATGTGTGAAAAATTATTCACTGAGAGCAAAGCCACAGATCTCTGCAATTACATTACAATGATTTCATCTCACTGAAGATGTTTTAAATGATTGTGTGATCTACACTACACAAAAAATCAGAGTTTTGTTAATTGATCTTAATAATAGTAGATTGCTTTTGTACAAGGACATGTCTAACTCAGCATAATATTTCATTGTCCATTGTTACACGTAGCTGATTATAAACAATTCTAGATTGAAATCTTTATTATGTAAATTCACATTCATCCTTTACCAGCCCTCTTATCTCTGTTAGTCATCTTCCCTGCTTTCCCGCACTGTCCTGTCATACTCAGCACATCTGTAGAACCTCTGCTGGGAAGGATATCTCAGGACATCTCATCCTTCCTGACACAGTAAATCGCTGTACGTCTCTGACTATTAACCCCATTTATCTCTCTCTTTCTCCTCCAGGATCCTGCTAACAGTAGTGGTGATCTTCCGTATCCTGATCGTCGCAATTGTTGGGGAGACAGTGTACGAGGATGAGCAGACCATGTTCATCTGCAACACCCTGCAGCCAGGCTGCAACCAGGCCTGCTACGACAAGGCCTTCCCCATTTCTCACATCCGCTACTGGGTGTTCCAGATCATACTGGTGTGCACGCCCAGCCTCTGCTTCATCACCTACTCCGTCCACCAGTCGGCCAAGCAGAAAGACCGGCGCTATTCCTTTCTGTATCCCATAATGGAAAGGGACTACGGCGGAAGGGAAGGAGCGCGAAAGCTCCGCAACATTAATGGAATTCTAGTTCAACATGGCGGTGATGGCGGAGGAGGGAAGGAAGAACCCGACTGTCTGGAGGTTAAGGAGATCCCCAATGCCCCTCGAGGCCTAACCCACGGGAAGAGCTCCAAGGTTCGCCGGCAAGAAGGGATCTCCCGCTTTTACATCATTCAGGTGGTGTTCAGAAACGCACTGGAGATTGGCTTCTTGGCGGGTCAATACTTCCTTTATGGCTTTAGTGTGCCTGGGATTTTCGAGTGTGACCGCTACCCGTGTCTGAAGGAGGTGGAGTGCTACGTGTCTCGCCCGACGGAAAAAACGGTTTTCCTGGTGTTCATGTTTGCTGTAAGCGGCATCTGTGTTGTGCTCAACCTGGCCGAGCTCAACCACCTGGGCTGGCGCAAGATCAAGGCGGCCATCAGGGGCGTTCAGGCCCGCAGGAAGTCTATCTGCGAGATCAGGAAGAAGGACATGGCGCATTTGTCCCAGCCCCCAAACCTGGGACGCACACAGTCCAGCGAGTCAGCCTACGTCTGATGATGAAGAGAGGAACAAGAGGAGGAGCGGGATGAATGTGCAAGAGAGTGAATTAATTATGATTTTAATTTAACGAAGATGGTGTGGAGGTCAAGAAGATGATCCCTTCTCTGTGACGATGGAATGAAACAGAATGTAAAAAGACCAAACCTCCGGCTCTATGACTCGAACTCAAAGTCATTAAAGAGTAGAGGAAGAAGACAATTAAAAAGCATATAGAGAGAATAAAAGAGGACAAAAAGATTTTGTTCTGCACATGAACATGATGCGCACATTTTGGTCTCATGGGGGAGATATTCCAACTGCCATTTTATACTTTTGTCCTTTTTTTAAACTAATAACCTTCTCCTCTGCTCCTCATTTCTTTTAAAGTGAGGAATTAAATCCTCAAGAGGCTGAAGAGGCAAAGACTAGAGATGAGAGGAAGAGGGGAAGGGAGCTGGGAACAGTTGAGAGGCTGTTTTGTATTCTTTGGGGATATTGGAAGATGACAGCGGTGTTTGATGCATCCCATGGTGCTTTACTTCTGGACTGTGTCAGCCTCAATGAAAACGGGAGGACAGGATTGTGGATGGGATGAGGAGGATGAGCAGCAGCAACATCATTAAAAAGAGGAACGGAAGAACTGTCAGAGCCATGACGGACTATTGAGAACGAAGGTGAGTGCGTGAGAGCGAGAGAGAAGGTGGGAGACATCGCGCTCTGGAAAAAAAAACAAAACAACGACATACCAGAGGGAGGGAGAGAGGGAGCGTTTTTCTCTCCTGCATCAGAGACTTGAGTTAGACCAAAGCCAAGAGCGAAAAAGCTGCCTCTGAGCAGTGTCACCCTCGACTCTGCTGGAACATCGTCAGGAGCCAAAACCAAGAGGAAAAGACTGACGATGTTTATGTTTTGTCTCTTGGCAAAAGATGATTTTAACACAAACACGGCGAGTACCATAAACACTTTTTTTCTTTCCTCTCCCCAATCTCTCGCTCTCTCCACTCAACGGTTGGCAGCTATATAGACCCCAGGGGCTTCGGATGACAGTAATGACCCTTGCTGCAGTCCTTCTGCATAAACTTAGGAGAGGAACTAATGAACAAATGGACAAACAGTGTGTAAATGTCAGTCTCTCCTAAAGCACAAACCAAACTTCCCTCCTTTCAGCATTCCAGTGTGTTGAGCAAAGAAGGAGACAGAAAGAGAGGAGAGGAGAGGATGGGAACGGGAGCTTGAAGAGGAGAGGAGAGGAGAGGAGAGGA
>OMLP01017890.1:0-11189 GCA_900302685.1 Spondyliosoma cantharus | reverse complement strand
AGAGGAGAGGAACAGATCACTTTATTACAAATTTTATAAAAAATATATCACCATGAGTTTAATTTTTTTTTGAGAAAGCGATGGTGCCATCCTTGAGATATTTAATTATTGTTGGAAAGTTATATAGAGTATATCATGGTAATATTATTTATCCATTTAGAATATATCCAAATAGATTTATTTATCTTTGCGAGCGGGTTGGTTGGGATATCATATTGCTGTTTTTTTAAATGTATAAACTGTCTGTCTTTTTTCATTTCTGTTTAGTTTAAAGCATTTTTCACTGATGGAACTGATTGATTTCATGTAGGGGGTGGGGAGGGACAAGTTCGTGAGCTTTGTTTTAAAACGCATTGAAGCTGTGCAGCTGCTCAGGAAACCTTAATCGCAATTGTTACTTAATTGCATTCAAAATGTAGAACAACGCAGCCGTTAAAAACACAACATCTTTGTGTGTTTTCTACAGAGAGCCTTGGTTTTTCTTCAAACTCAGCTGCACAGCTTCAGGCGATGTTTGGCCTGTGAGCCATTTTGAAAAAAGGCATGTTTACATGACGCAATGTTTCTTGAATGATCAAGCTATGTAACCAGTGAGTAGTAACTCTCTAGGGACAGTTGTGTTTTTGAATCTCAGTGGTTTTCATTTAGCATTTCTTTCCTGACTGGATTTCAACATGCATGCCTTGTAAGAGAAAAGAATGACACGAAAGAAAAAGATAAAGATGACAGAGTCAGAGAGTGTTGCACCTTGATTAATGCAGACGAGTGGGAGAGTGGCAGACTGAAGGAAGCTATTTTGGGATGAAGGCTGTGTCATTGGACACGCACACACAGACAAACACACGCACGCACGCACGCACGCACGCACACACATGCACACACAAGAGCATTATTTATAACAGGGAGCTATCACACTGTGAGCCTGTGAAACCAGATATAGAGACAATTCAGTGGACTAGATGTGGCATCTTTTAAAAGAAAATGTAGTTATTTAACTGGCATGAACACAACCAAACAGGAATACATTGGGCCAGCATAGTGTTGTCCATGGTGACACAAGCCCTAACTCTAATTTGGTGTGTTTAAATCCGTTCATGCTCATTGATCATGTTACAAAGACCAAAATATTGGAGTGTTTAGGTACAGTGACATTGTCAATTATCAGCTAACTGAGGAAAAAAATCCACCAATGCAACTTTAGCCCGGTCTCAACATGCCGTAGCACGTCACTGGTCGGTGCTTTAGCCCTGTCCTGTAGATGTGTCAACTGAGAACCTTTTCTACCACTGCAAACTAAATGGCCTTATGTAGCTTAACACTACATTAGCTTAACACTGCCACATTTGGGTGTTTGATTCTAACAGGGGCCACACATTCACTACCAGATACCAGATTCCAGCTACTGTATGTTTCTTCTGCCATTAGATTGCAGCATTATCGGCTGTAAATGTGAAGAAATGCGTAAAAACTTTTGTAATTGAACTTTTTGTTGTTTCCGCTTTCCTTCGACTTGCCTTATCTGCTTGTAGTGATTTCCTACATTTCCCATAATGCCTTTGGACAAACTCCTAGGTCATAAAAGGAAAATTTGTTACGCACTATTCAAAGCCTCAAATGTGCCCACATAAGAATATGTTGTTAAGTAGAACTTTACATATAAGAAAAATTAAGAAAAATTCAATATTCCTGATTGCAAAAACACTGAACATCAGCCAGAGCTACAGCAGGTCTGGGAGCAGCAGCAACAGCTGATGCAGGAGAAGAAATCTCCCTAACTCTCTGTTCCTCCATTCACTCCCACTTTCATAATCTCTGTGACTCTTACAGGTGATTATCCCCAGATTTAAACTCCTCTGAGGATTTCTGTGGGGCTCAATGGGATCGGTGCAGACTACTGTACACACAAGGAAGGACAAGGGCTTTGACAAGGCACGCCAGAATGCCTAAAAATAGAGGCTGATTTTCCCCTCACTTACTGAGACCTTGTGCTTCTAGAAAAGGCTTAAAATATTGACCTTGAGCTTAAAGGCCAAACCAATGTCCTGTACTATACGCAGCACCTGCTGGACAGACCCTGCGCAGTACAGCGCTCCTGTAATCTCCACAGAGCACAGGTCAATGCTGGTGTGAGGCCTATTCTTGGTGGTTGGTCGATGCAAACATGTTAAACAGACATTCATTCAAGGAAAAAACCTGCCAATCTGTACTGTGAAAACAGCAGTTTGATTTTGGTTTCCTCCTCTTGGGTTCTGTTCCTAAGTCTGGTTTCATTCAGGTCAGAAACACACACACACACACGCGCGCGCGCACACACGCATGCACACACACACACACACACACACACACACACACACACACACACACACACACACACACACACACACACACACACACACACACACACACAGAGGCCCCAGTTCTTCCAACAGTCCACTACTCTCCACAGTCTCCACAGTCTACATTTATATTTGTCAATGTGAAATGAATTATGCAAGTTTTTTTTTTTCTCATTTGCTTATCTTTTTGACTTGTGGATTCATTTTGTTGTCTGTTGCTCTTTTTGTGCAGTGACATATCAAAAAAGAAAGATGTTTTTTTCTATGTAAAGGAACAAAAAAACTTTTTTTTCAATGTGTAAAATCAAGGGTAGAATGTTGAAATATAAGAGTAGCAGAAAAAAATATATTTCCTCCCTTGCCAAAGTGATATGCAAAATTTCATTAATTTTCAAAGATTTTTTAAACTGCATGTGTAATGGCTAGAATAAGCATGTTTCTATGTTTTCTTCAACAGAATCTTAAAAGAAAGACTTTTTTTTAGTCCAAACTGTGGAGCGAAGCTATTATGTCTTGATGCCAAGTGTGTATATTCATTACCCAGTTCCTCAGACGGTACAGAGCCAGGAAGACAATACCAACTCAGTGATGTTAAAATCTCCTATTACAGGTTATCAGTCTCAAATTTACCTCCCAAAAGGTTCTGAAAACACTACGTACAGTAAATCTTCTACTTTAAGAAATTTGCACATGAATATATACCTTTACAATCTGTCGTGGAGGATGTTTTGATTTATAAACCAGTAAAACACAGGGTAAACAGGAATATAAGCGTACAGGTTAAAAACTGGCACCATAAGATGTCAGACGCCACAACATTCCAGGGTCTAGTCCCCAGCACAATGTGTAATTAACCTGCAATTTACAGCCTCTTAATGTGTTAAATATGATTAAATCCTCAGTGAAGCTCCGTATGGACAACTTATTGGGGTACAGTACACTGACAGCAGACTCAGGAAAGAAAACAATGCTGATCTTTTACAACAATCTTTTCTAGTAAAAATGCTGTTTACGACATTAACACACACAAACGCTTTTATAGAAATGATATTAAACATGTCAGCATACTCTCCAACCCAGACGCCAGAATAAATGTTGGCAGTGTACGTTACGTCTGCAAGGATAAATGTGCTTATGGTTTGGTTGGGTTAAAGCATGCTGTGCCGACGTCTCCTTAAATATATCCAGTTGTTTCACACTTACAAATGTTGAAACGCAGGCTTGAACAGCAGTCACTGGCTTGGCAGCCTTCTTGGGTAGATCCCACCCCCTGACATGAAAGTCAGCTCGAAGATGTTGACTGTGAACGTATCACGAGACAAAGTGTACAAATTTTGACTGATGCATACAGCACGTACAAATTTGAACTTATCAGACCCTTTACAGAAATGTAAACTACCAACATTTTTTTCTGGCGTCTGGCCCGAACTTTCCATTTACCATCTTATCTTGTACTGTAAAGGCCACCCAAGAGAATTGTCTTGAAGTCTGATTATTTACCTCTTGGTGCTATTGAGGTTGGACTTGTTACCAAAAACGTTAATTAAGATACATTCCCTTGTCTTCAGCACACTACTGCCCCACATACCACACGTCATGTAGCAATGCAGGTCTCCTTAAAAAAAAACAAAAAAACTAGCTGTTACTCCTGACTGTTACTAACAAATGGGCAACAAAAGCCCGCAGCAGGTACTGATATCATGTTCATGAAACTCTCCACATTGTACTGCAGAACAGTAGCAAACAATTTGATTCCTCAGGAAAGCAGCGTGTAAATGAGCTGTTTCATTCATTAACACAGAGCTCACTGAACTGCTACATTACTCTCTGAATCTCTGCCGACAGGACCTTAGATTAATTTAGTAATTACATTATGTAGCCAATGCTAAGGGCTGGTTGGTCACCCTTGAGCAAGTTGCCCTGTATCTGGTATACATTCAAGAGCTTGTTCCTTATTATAAACTAAAAAGCCATAGATTTAAAAAAAAAAAAGAAAAAAAAAGAAAGAAAAATGTCAAAACTTGACTTGGTGCATTACTTTGAGAGAATACAATGTGCACTAATGGGCCAAGGTTAATCACATCCATATGTAGTCAATTAGGCGATCATTTTTGCATTTAAATGGAAAATTAGACATCTTGTTTCCAATGAAAAAAAAGGGTTTTTACTGTGTTTAATTGAATGAGAAAAATGAAAGTTGTAAAGCTCCTTTCATCCAGATGTTCAGCTTCAATTTTCATTTCATTCTGAAATCAAATGCTCCCTCCTCCCCGCCTCCAGCCCCGTCTGATACTGGTGCTGCTGTCCTGCGAGCTGGATTATAACCATTTCAGGGTTCAGAGAAGGACCTCTCAACCTCTCACTAATCCGTCATGATATCAATCGTGATTACTTCATCTAATTACACTGAGTGGCAGATACAGGCAGAGTGGAATTTAAATCACCATCCGGATTTGACCAAACAGCCCTCCTGTGCATCTCTCTCTCACCGGCTCTGCAAACACCTACTGGCAGCAGGGTTGCAGATGTGATTCACAAATTTAACATTTAATTGTAAAAAGAGATGATTAACAAGTGGGGCAGTGGAAGAGCATATGTCAGGTCCGCCTCTCAACTTTCTACTTCTCGCAGACCAGTACCTCATGGCAAGGCCCCAGTCAACCCTTGTGTCATGACGTGAGTCTGTAATCTGTGTGAGCAGCTACACGTTACAACGAGAGGGATGAAACCTGAATGGTCATTTGTCAGGGGAGTGGGGGAGCAATGTCATGTTTAGCCAATATTTGGCATCCTATTGTGGTAATCAATATTTAAGGGATCCGAAAGGGAAAATAGTTAATTATCTTAACCCTAGAAACTTGTCATTCTTGAGCATAGCTTCTACTGTGACATCTGTCTGGATGTAAAAGCATGGACTGAAAACAGGAACAATGAAACACTCAAACACACTTCACGCTTTGTAACCTTCATCTAAAAATCTGTCGTTTCCAGCTGCAGATTTTATGGTGTACCTGACGGACCTTCGTCGAAGGTCCACTGTATATTTCTGACTGGTGTACTGTATGTAAAGACTGAATAAAACCTTGAATGTTACATCAAGCCTGAACTGGCCTCGTGCCTCCTGATTTATGATCTGAAAGCGCTTGTGTGGACATGTAGTATGTGTGTTTTCCGTCTCTTGTACAATGTGATGTGTGTGTATAGAAAACGTGAGAGGGTGGATTTTTGAGCATGTGGGAGTGATGGGATTTAGGAAACACAAAAGCATTCTGTGGTGTGATGGAAACAGAACAAAGGTGGCTACAATTCATATTGATACAGGTCTATATATAGCTGCCTGAAAAAAAATATTTGCAGAGAGCTCCATGTAGCCCGGCTGGTTGGCGCAACGACATTTCTGATCTCAATAGGTGACACTGAAACCTTTCAGCAGGATTAAAACCTTTAGACCATGGCCCTGATGAGAGGGGAGGAAGCATGTGTGTGTGTGTGTGTGTGTGTGTGTGCACACAGTCAAATTTTCTCTTAAACCCCCCCCTCTCTTTTAATGCACAGTTGATGCATGCAGGAGCGTTCGTGCACTAACAAAATTACTGAATATGCATCCATGCATCATATTACTAAACCTCTGTGTGTGCCTGATGTGTTCATGTGTGTGTGTGCCAGCGTGCACGTGTGTCCAACCCCCACCCACCTTCCTCGGCGAGGTCACATGGTGGCTGCGCTGGACTGGGATTGAAGGCTTGTTGCCACGGCGATAAGCCAGCCGGTAATATCTCTAAGCACAGCCAGGATTAATCTGCCGACAGATGGCTGGCTGCTCAGCGTCACTTCCTGAAACACACACACATACCAGGGATTCATATTTACCATCATCATCCTCCACATCATTGTCCTCTTATCCTTCAACATTACCACCACCTTCACTTCTCGTGGCATGCAATCACACACACACACACACACACACACACACACACACACACACACACACACACACACACAGAGAACATCATCATTTTCGTCACGCCAACACCATTATCAGAGCCATCCACCCTGGCTGCATCATCTATAGGATTATCATCACTGCAGCAGCCTTCACCATCCTCTTCCTTTCCTCATCATCATATCCATCTCCACCAGTGTCATCTGAAACACCACGGTCATTACCAAAAGAACGCCTTCCTCCAACCGGGGATCAATACACCAGGCAGCGGTGAGATCATCCAGTGTGCCTCTGCATGCAGCTCGCTCCTTCATCAGCAATGCATCATGATAATAGAAGCAGGACCTCAGTTCGTGGTTCAGGGGGCCTGCACCTCGTCCATACGAAGATGTCCTGATTTACTTTCTTGAGGTGGGATCAGTGCAGTGACTGCTACAATCATCCCATGTGAGGATAATCACAGTGAACTTTGAACCTGTAAAGGAATGTAGTCACGTCCGAGAAATGAAGGAAGCCGACCTGTTGCATAAGTCTTTTGTGTCACGCTGTTCAACAAACAAACACAAGCTCTGTCCTCACAAGCTTTCTGTTGAGGGTTAACGAGTTCGTCCACATAGGTCCTCTGCTTTCCTGCGGTGCAGTGTATGATGTAACGAAATGCAACAAAGCATCGCCAGGGCTGTATATCAGACACATGCACGCAGACTTACAGCAGTTCAATCAAATAATAATTCCTCTTTATATTTACCACCATGGCATTAGTTGTTTTGTTGCTGTTGTTGTTGTTGCTGCTTGATAATGCTCATGTACTTAAATGTCTCTCTGAAGCATCACCTCAAGTCCAGACAGTTACAGAATAATTTGCTTGGATATTTTGTGTCTCATACATTCTTTCCAGAAAAATCCAGACCCCCTGCATATGCAAATGATTATGTTCACTTTCAAACTCAAACTCAAGCAACCAAGTGGAAAAACTATTAGCGAAGCACATTTTTGAGTGGAGAGGGACTTTAAGTAGGTTATTCAGCAGTTATAATTGGTTTGTGTGCTCGCCTGAAACTAAGATCGTACTGTGACTGTTTCTTAATTAGATCCCCTGACCAGTTAATTACCATAGAGCACACTGCATGCATCTGTATTCCTGTCTGATGATGTGGTAGGCATTTTGTTTCTTGTATTAGGGCTCACCACAGAAGCGATTATAGCGACACAATTTGGGACTTTAATTAATGGATGATGTAATCAATGTACACATCAGCCATTTATGGGCTCAAAACAAGGACTCAGCAGACTCAACCATACGGTGACGAGGGGATATGCAAGGATAACTATGACCATGTGTTCCAGATCTCATTATCCCACATCATCTGATCTTAATGAGTTTAGCCAACTGTCTTGTCAAACTATCTTATCAGCCATGTTTGTAGCCACAAATAATTGTAGCCATCACCTAGCTGTCAACACCACATCCCAACGTAAACCCACCATGACATTACCCATTGGTTTGTGGACGACCATTTTGAAGCCTCAAGTTTAGCTTTATGGCCGTTGGCGCCTTGTTTCTTTGGAACGAGAAGTGACTGTGTTAGGATGAGAGGGTGGGGAAAGCTGGGGATGGAACTTGTCAATCACAACACCTTAAAGTATTCCCCGATTTAATCATCTTTTTCCTAACCTTTTTTTATTCAGGGAGGGTTCCCTGAAAGCGATGCACTCTTTTTCAGGCACTCCTTGATCCAATTCACGCAGTTACACACTGACACCTGGAAACTGCTCAGTACAACCACAGTCTGATCTGCTGACCACTGAGCAGCTGCAATGGAGCGGTCAGAGTTAACGGCCTTGCTCAACGCCACCTCAGCGGTTGTAATCAACCATATTCACACTGAGGCCATTTTCCTCTGACTCAACGCTCAGGGTGGGAAGCTCAAACGCTGTCCTGCAGTGTTCCAGGTTGCAAGTCCTACAAACATGAGGAATCTGACCAATTGTTATCATTTCACTGCTTCCCAGTTGATCATGAACCAGAAAGATGATGAGACACTGGGCCGTATTTCAAGGTAAATCAACACATTTCATAACCCATTAGATATATTATATATTAGATATATGATAAAGGTAAGGTGTGTATTAATTCTATAACATCAACACATAGCTCGGACACATTTATTTAAGCCTGCAGTAGTCTGATGTTAGATAGCTAGTTAATGTGTTATAAAGAATGTTCTTATATATAAAGTATATATACATGTTTTACCCTGAAATATGGCCTGATTAACCTTCAGATTTTCACTGTCCATCTAATCTTTTCAGTTGCTGATCAATCAGGAAGTTGTGAAATGATTTCTCAGATTCCTTACTTCTATATGACTTGCGATGCAGAAAACAGCATTCCCAGAATTCAAGCTTCCCACCCTGAGCGTGAGGTTAGGGGATAATGGCCACCATGTGACTACAATCTATTAGGAAGAGGCAAGCGCTGCCTTTCACTTTCCCTACCCAGATTTACCCTGCTAGTTTGGGGGATTGAACCAGCCACCTGCTGGTCACAAGCTTGCCTTTCTAACCTTTAGGCCACCACTTCCCAATTTGACTCTGAATGGGACCATAATTTACTAAATGAACATTACACTGTATTGAAATAGACTTACAACTAATATTGAGACCGTAAACTATAAGGAAACTGTTTACTGAGGTATTTAATCCAGTGAGAGGTGGGTCATTTTCTCATAAACTTGCATACAACTGGACTAGTTTTTGAAACCAGGGGAGTCACACCCTGCTGGCCATTAGAAAGAATGCATGTTTAAGGCACTTCCACATTGGCTTCAGTATTTTTAGACCTGGAAGCTCTGTCCATATTTCATGCAGTCGATGACACACCAAGACTGTTGACTAGTGTCAACACTTACAGAGTGTCGAGCTTGGGGGACATTATCAATGTTGCTATAATTTTGTTTTGTAAAAATCTTACATTATTAATATATATATCTCATCATATGGGATGAGATACGTTTACCACTTAGTGGGCTAATTGCTTTCTGTGGTTGAATATGATGAATGAAGCTTCATAATGGGTGTCGCATATGTTTTCATTGACAGCGACTTTAAAGAAAAGGCAGACAGATAAAAGGCTAAGAAGGAACTGAAAGGAGTCAGCCAGATAAAAGCTGTATCAATCATTATGACTAAAATATCTAGCAGCTACTTCCAACAAAATCACTTGACTCCAATGAGTTTTTTTGTCTCTTTGTCTTTTATTTAAATGAGCACACGTTCATCCTTTTTAAAGCTCACTGCACCTCAAAATGCTGCTGTGCATGATGTGACAAGGCTGTGGGCAAAGCAAGGAGGCAGTAAAGTCATTAGTATAAACATGAACCCATATGTGTGACAGTGATAAAAACTGCACAAGAAGGAGGGAGGAGTTGATGAGAATCAAAGAGTAAATAAAACTGGATAGAGCGAAGAGGACGATCGGTAGAGAGCTGGTTTGATGCTGAGCTGAGAGGAAGAGAAGACGAAGGAGGCAGAGAACTGAGAAACCATACAGTTAGTGGTTGAAACACAGGGGGGAATTAGAATATAGACGAGGGCTTGAGGAAGAAAGAAACAAGAATGGCCTTGAGCAATGTTTAGCAGGGATGGGGGATATAGAGGAGGGATGCAAGGACCAGGATAAAGCCTGGAGGCAAAAAGAAGGCATTGAAGGAAGGTAGGAAGGAGGAGAGAGAAAACACATAAGGCAAGTAAGGGAATTAAGAAGAGAGAAAAAAAACTGTAATGGAAGAAAGAGAATGAGGCTAGAAAAAAAAACAATGTGCGCTGAGGAAAATGAAGTAGGGGGTGAAAAAGGGGGTGATGGAGAGAGGAGTGGAGAGGTTTAAGAGGGCTGCTGCAGCCGCAGAGCTGGATAAGAGAACATGGGAACATGCTGGCTGTTCTGCCTGGCTGCATCTGCTCTGTCTTCAGGGAGAGCAGCTGAGAAGGAGGAGAGGAAGAGGGTGAGGAGGAGGAAAGGGGTTGCTTTAGGATTGAATACAGAGCAGATATGCAAAGGGAAAGAGGTTAGGGATAGAGCTGGGAGGGGTTGAAGAGGAGAGAATGAGGGAGCGAGAGGCAGAGAAAGGCTTCATTGAGGATGATGAACTGGCTGTCAAGTTGTTAAAACAAAAGTGGCCTTCTGAGAGTTAAGAGGGAGCGCAGAGAGAGACAAATGGATAAAGACTGGGAGGGAAAGGAGCACTATGAGAGAACGATAGAACAAAAAGGCTAAGTGCAAAAAGTAAAAAGACAATGAATGAGGATAAAGAGTGAAATGGCAGAGGGGATGCAGGAGGCACTTAAACAAAGACTGAATAGTAAGACAACGAAAAGACAAAGTAAGAAGGACAGTAAGTCACGAGAAGCCGAAGAAAAAATAAGGAGAAGAGAGGGAATCGTGTCAGAGTGATTGTGAGACGGCGAGGCAGTAGCTCTGGGCAGGGTGAGAGGAAGTGATGCGTACGCTAAAAGGAGGGAGCAGATCTCGGCAGCACGCGCCAATCAAACACCAGTCCTCCCAGGCGCCCTCCTTGACCGCCAGCGCAAACACACCAGCACGTGCACACACACCCACACATGCAGATATTATGAAGCACTGAGGGGGATCCTGGAATCACTTTACTGTTGCACACTTGAACAGACATCCATTATGTGAACGCACAATAGAGGATTGGCAAGAGCATCGTGGAACCTCACATGGAATGTCCTGAAACACACACACATACCAGGGATTCATATTTACCATCATCATCCTCCACATCATTGTCCTCTTATCCTTCAACATTACCACCACCTTCACTTCTTGTGGCATGCAATCACACACACACATACACACACACACACACACACACACACACAGAGAACAT
>OMLP01017889.1:0-16298 GCA_900302685.1 Spondyliosoma cantharus | reverse complement strand
CATTTGGAGCTTCAGACTCTGTATTTGAGCTTGTTGCTCCGGCCTGCAGGCCGGAGCAACAAGCTCAAATACAGAGTCTGAAGCTCCAAATGTGCTCGCGGACATGGAGCCTAATCCGTGTTTCCTTTCTAAATCTCAGTTCATCTGTGCAGAGAATGAAATAGAAAGCAAAAGTGTAGTCCCAGAAGCGTCCTGGTTTGACAGCTCCGTTATCGGAGGATCTTCTTTTTGATGTACTGGCAGAGGCAGAGAGGGGCGGTGGTGCAGTGGTTCCTCTGGGGACGGAGGCGGTGGTGCGACGGTCCTGACAGCTGCTCAGACACCAGCAGCTTCACGTAAGCCGCGCTGTACGTCATCAGAAGCTGGTGGGCTTTCGCCTGCGAAAACAAAAAACAGTAACGCTTAAAAAGTTGCAGTAACCTTCTTTCAGTCTGAGAGGGAAGAGACACAGGTGTACGTGGTATGGAGAATAAAGATCAGTGGTGGTATTTAAACTTCTTAACTAAAATTGAACGTGTTCAAAGGATGTATAGTTTATGAATGAAAGAAAACAATGATCTAGAAACGTTAAAAATATTTACACAGTGGTGTGCAAGGGGGGGGGCAGGGGGAGGCGGTCGCCCCCCTCTTGGCCCAATTAAAACGCGCAATAAACTGCCCCCTTGGCTGGTTAAAACATGATAAACTGCCATCTTAGGTGGCAAAAATGCGTGTTAAGTGCCCTCTTGGAAGCCAAAAGATGCGCTAATTCTTAATTCTGATGTGTGTAATAAATCAAAAATGAAATTCCATCAGTTGGGGCGAAAGAAGCAGCGTTCGCATCTCATTACCTGTGCAGGTAACGATGCGTCAGGGATGAGGCTGTAGTTGGCGGTGACCCGGGCGTCCTCCCGCCGGCTGGTGGAGGTACCGCTGCTCGTCTCCTCATTTCTCAGCAGAGGCCTCTGTTCATCCTGACCCTGCTCCACATCTGACCCGATGACCTCGGGGTCAGCGGCCGTCACCTCGGTCACGAGGATGAGGTGGGACATTTTCTTCTTCAGTTTTTTCTGGTCAAAAGTGTGACATCGGTCGGATCAAGTTAACTTCGGAATGAAAGCTACGACATGTGACGCCATCCCTGAAATGAATAACCCTCTCAACAGCATCTAGAATTATGTGTCTATTGATTTTGAGGGGAGGACTGACATGGGTGCGCGCGGAAATCGATAGAGCAGCGGTAGAACAAACAGAGCGACAGATGTACTCGGCTCTCTCACCTGGATGTCATTGGCCTCAAAGCTGCGCTCCTCTAAAGTTTCAGTCAGCGCCCTCAGACAGCGGGACATGTCCCAGTGCACGAAATACAGCTGCAGAGACACACAGAGGGACGAATACAGGAGCGTCAGTGGCCACCAAGGCAAACTATTCATGTTGAATTTTCCTCTTTGTTCCATTTTATTTCATTACTGCCCGCCGAATGTTCCCATAAATCTGTATTATTTGACTTTTGATGTCAACTACAAGTGAAGCAGACGTGTTCCCTGAATTGCTGATGGATCTGGAAGATGAATTCTGTGGAGCGTATGTGAGGAAACTCACACAATTCCAGCTTTTTCTTGTTGCCCTTTTGGCCATAATCTGACTTATATAACAAAACAAAAACAAAAATCACTGATCACAAAAAGATGATCACAAACTTTCAAAAGATACCAAAAACATCAGAATAAATTTGGGGTTTATGTCTATGACGGAGTGTTGTAGAGAGTACCGAAATGTCATACTTGAGTAAAAACAAAAATGATATAGTCATAGTAAAAGTCACTCATACGACTAGTTCTTCAGTAAAAGTCTTAAAGTAACTGATATTTAATGTACTAAAGTCTCAAAAGTACTTTTCTGTTTGACTGTGATGCAGCAGGCAACAAGCAGTATCTAGTTACTACGTTTCAAATAAACGTAGCGGAGTGAAAGTACAATATTTGCCTCCGAGCAGTACTTGAGTACATGTACCACGTTACGTTAAGACTTTGCGATGTGCGGTACAGCCAAAAAGAAGTGTTGGATTTGAACGGTTTACTGTTTTCTAAGGTTTTGTAGATCAATAGACAGCAAATGATGTGTTTTTTGCTTTGTCACCGTTGTGCTGTTTTAATTGCCGTCTTGTCATTAACCACGCGATCTTGTGGTATATATGGTTTCCTGTTTCATTTCTCTCCGACAACAGGAACGAAAAACAAGGCAACTGCAGAAATTTGACACACTGACAGCTGGGAATCATGTTACACAGCATCCAACAACAGTCGACAGAGACGAAGACATTTACACACTTCTGGCCTCATTTTCTCTCAGTTTTAGTTGATTTTTTTTAGAACAACCTGCATGTTTCCGTTGCAGTTCTGAACCCAGTCGGCCACGGCCACCAGCAGCTTGTGCTTCACCATCCTCTCGTTCACCTGGATCAACCGAACGTCTAAGTTCATGTTTAACTGACACAGAAAGAGAAGATGGATCAAATTATTATTACTTTGTATTCATACGTAAAGAATCCTCCTCAGCTGAATCCAAGGGTTAAGATAATTAATATGAAGACGTCACTGTGAACTCATTTTGCCACGATTTACCTCCTTGTTACTGTGGTGGAGAATGAAGATGACGGCGGTGGTGAGGAAGATGGAGACCAGGCTGACAGTGAGACAGAGGACCCAGTAATCAGTGACGGCGATGTAGAGGTGGAGGGTGGAGAAGACGGCGCACCACACCACCACATACAGCACCTGGTGGAGCGACAGGAGAGGGTTGAAAGCACCAAAAGCTGAAAATACTGAGCTGACAACGAGCTTTAAAGGTCACATGAGCAGAAGGGATGCTCAATTTGATTACCCTGAAAAAAGTGTAATATCGACTATGGTTTCCGAAAATAACCCCTTGATGACGTCACTGGGACAGAGTTTGAAAGACACGGGTGATGACGGGCGTTTTTTTTAAGGATTTATTTAAACTTGGGAATAAAAGGCTGGATATTTTCGGGCCGCCTGTGATTTTGACCATCTGTCTCTTGCAGGTTCCCAATCTTTACGGAGGTGTGATAGGAAGCCAATAGAGTGCTCGTTTAAGGGAAAGAAGCCAAGTGTAAAAGCATAACGGTGAGAGTTAAGAGATCATACCGGCGCCAGTATAAAATTAAAGATGGCCGAGTTGAAGACCATGTATCTCCTGACTGAGGGGACGTCCAGAGCTGTCTTCAGCGGAGCCTCCATGTCTCTGAATGGAATCTAACAGCATGAAAACATAAGCAAACTAATAAATAAACCACCTGAATTTACACATAAAAAAAGACATATTCAGTTGGCTGTTTAAATGTGTGTCTGTATATTCACCTGGAAGCCGACATCCTCCAGTTTGGCCCGGCACAGAGACAGATCGAAGCTGGGGTTCAGTGCTGAACAGCTCGGCACCGACACAACACACTGACCTGAGATTCGGAGAGAAAGGGAGAATCCCACAACCATCGTTACATGAACGCTGAAAGTACACAAGTGTGACGAGAAGCTGCGCTCGTTTAGATGTTGAAAATCACCAGGATATAAATGTCAAAATATAGAGCAGACTTTGTGGCATATGAATTTTACACTGTGCCTTTTGTCCGGCACAAAAAACACTTGGTTAGGATCACAAAAAGAACTTTTGATTGCTTAAAATACCTGCTGTTGTCACCACAAACACAGCTGGACATGTTACACAACTAAAAATGAAATGCTTCTGTTGCCACAAACATGAAATTGTCGTCAGGTTTTCTTAAAAAAGTCCAGTGGTTTCACACCTGCAAGTGTTAAAACGCAGTCTGAATTTGGCGGCCACCGTCTGGGTATACTTGTCGCCTAGTTGTAACTGATCTGAACTTGACGTGACATTTATTGTAGAAAGGTCAATATGGTACATATGAAAAGTAACACATGTGATTGTGTCCCTGAGCAAAAATAGAGTGTAAGCGCACAAACCAAACAGAAATGTTAAGTGCCAATATTTTGATCTGGCAACTGAGCTGCCAGAAACCCAAAGTACGACCAGCAATCTCTATTCAATCTACGAAATAACACAGACGCACACACACAAAAACATCATCAGCCCCCAGTAGCTACACAGGAAGCTACTCATTAGCTGAGTCATCATGAGTATTTAACGGTTTAACAGCCTGAGAGATAAAATAATTATTCACCCCGTTAGACCTGGCCAGCCCTGCAGCGATCCAGAGAAAGGGACACAACATTTCACACATAGTGCCACAATGTACCCTGAAACACTAACTGGGATCTGTCCTCTAGAAAATCTAACATTCCTCCGACAGAGCCAGTGGTTTTGAGCACTTAGGAAAATGATTTAGGGAAATAACAAAGAAAATGTTGGTATAAAAAGAGAAGTGAAACCGACACTGCCCATACGGCTGCAGTGAAAAGTTGCTGTGCTGTCACTGAGGACGAAAGTAAAAACAGCACAGAAACACAACGATGAATAACCTCTCAAAACTCAACTGGCCAAAGGTGGGCCAGTCAATACAAACTAGTGCAGTGCAGCCAAATATTGTTCAAACCAACAGAACCTTAAATTCTTGGGCTTTAATTGGGTGAATGCGTGGACAATGATGGCCCAAGACATCTGAAGCATGTGAGCGTGACATCATGGTAACTACGTGATGATAATCCTTTTCTAAGCACAGACAGAGTTTACAGTGTGGCTGGACATGAGGACGTTTGAAATAAGAGTCACTGATCTGTCATACTTCAGTGACACAATCTTAAACATTTCAGAAACAAGCATTGCAGGGCAAAGGTTTACGGACCAAAACCAAGTGATGATGGCACAAATGGAAGCAGATGTTGATATTTTCAGTAACTTTAAATACAAGAGTGTGTTTTATATTAAATGAAGAATTGTTTTCAGTACATTTTACCTGATAAAAAGGAATAAAGAAGCCGCAATTACCATTTGACCAGTTTGGTCTGTTGTTGTTGGCCTGTGGCTGAGGTCTGCTTGGTCTTATTTGAACATCCACCTCACTCTCCTCCATCACATGTCTATTCTTGTCCTCCATCATCTCAGAGGCAACCACATCCTAAAGAAGAAACCGAGCATTAGATAACATCATCTGAAATATCTTCTTAAACAGCTCAGTAAGAACAGATCATTTTAAGTGGGTTTTACAAGAACATTTCCTTCAGACAACTTATGAAATACTGAAATTTCTAAAGTTTCCTCGCAGCTCTTGAGTCCTAACAACAGTCACTTAAACATTACTAAAACTGAAAGTCAGAACAGAACAGCATCCAGTGGTTCCATGTGACATCAGCTGTGCATCACTTGCATCACAAATGCAAAACAAGAGTCACAAAACAAAGAAATGCGAGTTGTAACATTCAAATTAGCCTGTGTGTTGTGAGTAAGGGTGCATGACAGTTTAACATTAGCAAGGAAGCAAAGCTGAAACAGTTGGCTGTATGGAAATATTGTTTAAAGGTGCAATATGTAAGAATTAGCCAGCTGTTAAAGTCATACTAAAAACAAATAGGGGCCAGCATATCACACGAGCAACAGCTAACTGCTGCTAACTGCTGCTGCTGTTAGCAAGTTAACTTGGTTAGCTGTGTATCTAGTGGGAACTTGGAGCACCAGTGTAGTATTGGTGTTTACACATGGTGTTTAGCTGTTTAGCATGCTAACTTTAGAACATATCTCTGAAACACAACAGACGTCATAATCTAAAGATTGTATTTTCTTCACATTCTGTTGATAACTTTTGTTATTTTTTAAGGTGTTCTACTACAATTCTTGCACAAATAGTTAAAATCATAAATAGGCAGCTGAAATAATAATTGTGAGCTAAAAGTCATGAATAAACAGATGTAATAGCTAGTGTTAAAAGCAGTAGATAAACAGTGGAAACAGCTAGCTTAAAGTAAGGAATAATCAGTCAGTAGCTTTAGCTAGCTACTTTTAGGGGAGCATGCCTATGTTCCCACAGCCCTATGTTACCACATTTCTAAGATTTTTTTCAAAATTAGGCCCTATGTTCCCACGTTTCCTTTTTCATAAATGTTCCTTAAATTGAAGGGAAATGTAGGAACACAAAACCTAATTTTGAAAATGTCCTAGGAATAGGGCTGATCCCACTTTTAGCTAACTATTCCAACAGTTTATCCATTACTTTAAGATAACAAAGATATAGTTAGAAGTTAACGTGGTTAGTTGGAATAGCCCCATAGTTACTTAAAGGCAATCAATAAACAGATAAAGTAGCCTAGTCAGCTAAATGTAATGAATGAGCAATTAAAGTATGATAGCCTTGCTAAAAGGTTAACAAACAGTTGAAACTGCAAAAAGCAGCTGTTTATGTCATTAGCTAAAAGTCATGGACAAACAGTTGGAATAGATTAGATAGCTAAAAGTTGTAAACAGTTGAAATAAGAAGCTTTATTCTTGGATTAACAGTTGAAGTAGTTAGCTAAAAGTGGAAAAGTTAGCTGAAACGGCTAACCTTTTGAAATAGATAGCAAGAAATGGAACAGTTAGCTAAAATAGCTAGTGTTGAGCAGTAGATAAACAGTTGAAATAACATTAGCATTAATGTTTATAACATTGGAGGTAGTAGTTTAATAGTTAACATCGGTAGGCTAGGTAAATGTCCATCTACAAAACACAACAAGAAGCTAATGCTAATTTTAATGAATGTAAACTTGGCCAAAGCAGCCTAAACATTATTGATTACATTGTATAGCCTACATTACCGGAACTGTACCGATTTTATAGGAATAAAACATCTACTTTACTATCAGTTAACAAGACCGAGACGAATGGTGCCAATGAAAAGCATTTGTCTGATGAGGGGCTGGGAATGCATGTCCTAACAGATAAACAATGGTTAAATATGTCAACAAACAAGTGCAGTCTTTTTCATGTAAGGACTTCCTGATAGACCACAGCCGTTATCTCTGATAAACATGTTCGCAGTTTATTTTAAGCGACTTCAGAAGGGCCAAAAACAAGGTCAAACTAGACATGCAGAAAACTAGATCACTTCTGCTTTCAAGAGTATTATTATCTAATAGTATGCCTACTTAAAGTGTTTATTATGCCCTAATACTCCGTCCTTTAGTGTTAGTATGAATTGTAGGTGCTTGTTAGTTAAATAGTAAAGCACTGCATCATATTTTAAAAGCTGCCCATATGTTTTCAAACTAAAAACTTAATCTGACAAGTACACACTTACTGGTTAATGGAGTTAAGTAAAAAGTAGGCCGACAATATTTTCTTCTAAATATAGAAATAAAAATACCCTTGTACAGTCGTGCTACAAACATGTACTGCTGGCGTCATCTACTCACAGTTTCAGTTTAGAGGACAAGATTTAAGTGATTAACATTTGATGAGCCTTTAGTGTTGCACAGTATCTGTGGAGTAAAAATGTCAAGTGTCAGGTTTTATCTCAGTGTAGTTCAGTCTGTTGATAGAGGATAAGAGGTATCTCGGGACCTCAACAGCAACACACAAAAAAGAGAGAAACCAAGGAAAGCTACTTATAGACGACTCTCTTTCTCTCTCTCTCCCCTATTTCCATCTCACACTCCCGCCTGCCTGCCTGCCTGCGACAGAGCCACATATTACCGCCGAAGTGTGAAAACTCATTGCTGCAGTCGTGATGTCAGTTTAACCCCTCGGTCTAACATTTTTCAGCCCTTTCTTCTCACACACAGGTCATCTCTCTGCCTTTATCTACTCCATCCCTCTCACTTCCTTGCCGGTAAATACAGTGGAAAAACCCCACTGGGGGCTAATTTATCGTTTCCTGCACCTGCTCAGGAGGATGTTTTGTATATTGTAAGCAGAAGGCTGCCTCCAAACAGTCAGTAGCGCAGTAGATAGAGGAAACAGCACAGTAATCTTGAATCTCAATCTTTAAAATGGCATCTTGTTTGGTTTCAGGTTCATGCATGTTGTGTCAGACTGCTGAACCTTATTTGTTAAAATGACTATGTCTTCTTCACTAGGTTGTGTCTATTTCAGGAGCAATAATACAACAATATCTCAATGAATTTATTTCTACTTTAAGTCATGCCTTATTCGCAATAATTGTAGTTAAAACCTTCCCCTTTGGGAATAGAAAAGAGGAAGCATTGACACAAGTATTCGAGCACCAAACTTCATTGAAAAAAGCTTGTATTTCAATGGCTCCAGTCAGGGAAGCCTTGAACCAACAATGACGTAGACCAGAGTCCATATTTAAACAGAATCAAACATATTTTACCTGCACTTTAGATCAAAGTCCATCATCTCAACACTGCTGTGATGGTCATATTCCCTCTCGGTCCCACTGTAGATCCTTTGAGAGCAACAAAGAGATGCCTTACTGCGTGTATAGACTGTGGCGTATGTGACTTTCACGCTCAGATGTGTCTCAGCAGAGTTTCTTTTCTACTTCTCTCTCTCGGTTTCTCTCTCTCTCTCTCTTAGCGTGTGACTCAGATCAGCCAGGCCTCATGACTGCAGGAATGTGGTTTGTGGTTCTCAGCTCAGACACACTAGAGAGAGACCGTGAATGATGCTCGTTCGCCCCGTTGTATTTCATTCAAAACCTTGCTTGGAAGTTGGGCTTTTGATGTCGCAGCATGCAGGGAAAAATGTTGTCTCATTGGCATTGAGGGAGAGGAGCCTGTTTTTTTTTCTTTGACATGTCGCAGCTTGACTGGAACTGTAACACAATTAACTCATAAAGTCCAAGGATGGTTGTGGATCATTGGGGGTCAGACAAGGGATAGAAATTCATGACCAAGTTCTCGTGAGATTGAAAATTAAATCGCCCGACCAATTCATTATTAGTGTCATTTCACATTAAATAGCTGGCTCATAACTACAGTTGATTCACATTATTATACTGTTATTATTTTACAGTTATATAGATGAAAATCAAAGTAATTTCTACAGCAACACAGGCACACTGACACACTTTACACTGAAAATACATCATTTTGAAGTAAAATCTATGTTATTATGACACTACAGGTATCTAGAGGTACAGTTAATTTACAGTAATATTACAGCAGTGTTCTGTGTTTTCATGTTAACTCCGCTTGTTAACATGTTAGGATGTGTATCTTGTTGAAAGACGTGTAGCCTGTGATCACGCATAACTTGTTGGACAACTTTTAGGCTAAACCGTAATGACAATATTTCCTAGTAATGCACCAATATATTTTTTCACGGTCGCTTCAGAGAGATAGATAGATATATATATATATATAGATAGATAGATAGATAGATAGATAGATAGAGCACCGTGACTGCTCAGTTTATATTGTATTACTGGGGCCTGCTGAAAATTCCTGTGAAATTTCTGCCCCCGTGTGGATGAAAGTAGTAAGTCTATTCAGCATAATGCCAAGAGTCTATTAAGAGGTCAACATTTCAACATCATTCAGCAGCTGCATAAGGTTTATTGTTGTACGTATAGATGTAGATCCAATTTATATAAAATAGAAATGAATTTAACATAATCAACAAAGAAGATGATGATAGAAATGCAAAATAAATAATGAATAAATGATGAATAAATTACGATTGTCCAACAAGGATGATTTTTAGTCAAAATAAGTTTTCATTTTTGACAAGAGACTTGTATAAAAATGGAATGAATAGCAGTTGAAGTCAAATATTATAAAAGGAAATAATACGAAGGACAAGAACAGTAAAATGAAATGATTACAAACATAACAAAATATATGAAGATAATAAAGACAAAGATAAAAGACACATTTAAATTATTACTACTAATCGTCTTACTATTATTATTATTATTATGACATAAGTTTAGTTATAAGTTTATTTACAGAGTGCAAATTTCAGCAGGTATCAATTCATCAAGAGAAACAAGGCAAGAAAGAAAGAGCTCTCATTTAAACAAAACATACGAATATTTTTTAAAATAACAACAAAATAAAAAAGGGCAAACATAGATTTGAAAAAAAAAAAAAAATGTGTTACAGATCAAATTCATCACACAAGGCTCCAGTTGTCACCGTTTTAGAATTCGGATCAATTTTGAAGACAGTAAGGTTGGGTAAAAAAAACAAAAAACTAATAACATTATAAAGTCTTTTATTTTGGTGAGTGACGTAGGGAGTCATGTGACCGCCCACCTTGGTCATATGACTCGCCTCGCTAGATAGACGAAGTTTGTGTAGCAGCATTTCCGCCTCTTTCTCTCAGTCCATTTGAGCCTTTGTCGATTCATTTTAAAACTCTTGTCATGTCCGAACTTTAGTGTTGACTCTTTTGGATTAATGAAGAAGGTTTCAGGACGCGGAGCTAACATGGAAACAGGAAGCCGGCTCGCTGCCCTGTCGCTGCTGCTCTCTGCTGTGTTGTCTCCCTGTGTGTGTACCGTTAACGGTTCAGTCGGCTCTGGACAGGTAGAGTGAACTCTCATCGATATATCACAGAAGTGGTGTACAACATTATACATTAGCTCTGCTGTAGGTACACATGTTGTTGAAGCTGGTGACGTGTTAGCAAAAAAGTGAAAGTGATAGTTCAGCTTGATTTCTGCCTTTTTTTTCTTCAGGCTTCAACATGTTTTTTTGTCCAGCCTTTAATATAAAACATCCTGTAAAAGAACCTGTTGCATCCTTGTGGTGGGATTTGGGAATAAACACAAATGATATATGCTTCCTAAAGTATAATAATCAACTGCCTGTGTCACCAGACACCTGAGGTAGGCATTATTCTTGCCCAAACTGGTTACATGCTTTCTACTACTTTAAAGGATGAATTCGCCCAAAAATGAAAATTCAGTCATTGTCTACTCACCTCCGTGCTGATAGATAGTCAGGTGAAGTCTCGTACAGCAGAAAAAGTCAGAGCCAAATTTTAAGAATTGAAGCATTCTCCAAAACAACTGAAGTGGATAGGGACTTGTTTGAAAATGTGGGGGAAAAAAACTGAAATTGGCTCCATGCAGTTCGTCCGGCGTGATCAAAGTCTCCAGAATCCCCGATGTCCAAAATACATTTGAAAAGATGTTATTTACACCCTTGACAGTGGAGCTCATGTACACACTTAAGACGGGGTGCGCGCTAAGAGCATAGAAGCTACAGTGGCGATTTCGGTGTAAAAAAACGGTGTAAATAATATCTTTCGGAATCGATTTCGGATCCTGGAGTTCATTTTGTTGTTCTTTTACATTTTAAAGTCCCCGTCCACTTCAGCTGTTTTGCTGTGAAGCCTCAGAAATGTTTTGTGGACTTTCTACCTGAATGAGAGTGAGTAGATGATGACGTATGACGTATTTAAATTTTTGGGTGAACTTATCCTTTAAAACTCTTTGCCTGCATGTCACTGCTGTCCAGATTGACCCTCTGGTGTACGAGGAGCAGCTGCTGTGGGTGAGCGGAGCCCAGGGGGAGGTGGACACCTACAGGATCCCGCTGCTCACCTTCACCCCAAAAGGAAGCCTGCTAGCTTTCGCAGAAGGCAGGAAGTCGTCGTCCAGCGATGTGGGAGCAAAGTTCATCGCAATGCGGCGATCTACAGACAAAGGTAAGTTGGCCGCTAGACAGTCACGCAATCAGAAACACTCAATGACAAAAGGGCTGCAAGTCTCCAGGCAAATATTTAGATTAAGTTCTGGAGTAAAATTATTATCATCATTAGAATTTGGGCCTGAATCTCCTGTTCTTCCTCCATCACTCCAGGAGCCACGTGGTCCCCGACCTCCTTTATCCTCGATGATGGAACCCACCCGGACGGCCTGAACTTGGGCTCGGTGGTGGTGGACGAGGAGGAGGGCTCAGTGATCCTGATCCTCTCCTTCTGCTTCCACCTGGCCGTCTGCCAGCCGGCCAGCACCATGATGGTGGAGACCAGGGACGACGGCCTCAGCTGGAGCCAGCCCAGAAACCTCTCGGTCCAGCTCGGAGTGAAAAACTTTGCTCCCGGGCCGGGCTTCGGCATCCAGGTGAGAGAATGACACAACGCTGAGGTGTGTGAAGAAACGAGTGAGCTGTTTCCTAGTTGTAAAAGTGAGGTGAAAAATTAAGCTAAATGATTATATGCTGTGTTCATGTGACATTGATTGTAAGCTACTGACAGGAAGTCTTTCACATCACGTGTGGTCAGTGTTGATTCTAGGTGTTAAAGTGAGATTTTAAAGGTAGGTAATACTTTATCTACGCCTTGCAGGGATATTAAGATTATCCTTTTCGAGGGTCATGTATTTCTTAATTAATTCAACTTTGTTACAATTTAGTATTTATGCAATAGGAAACTTGAGATATAATTTCGTTGATAATTTTTACTTCATTTTCATCAAGAGGAAGTTTATTTCGTACATTATTCTGAAGAAGAAGAAGTGAAAACCGGTTTCTAGTTTCAAGCTTGCTGCATGTTTTCCGTCAACATTTTCCAGTTTAACATAAGATAAGAACCTATTAGTGCCTCAGCGGGGAGATTTACGACAACGATAACCACCTAAGTATAGTAGGTTGACAAAATAGTGTGAACTGTGTTGGAAAATACATGTAATTTATCAAGATGGACATAAACACTGCTACAAATCAGAAGGAAGAGCAGCATGTGTTAGCTATAAAAAAGATCAGATTTGGCTGCTTTTTGAGGCCAAGAGACCAAAACAAAATGTGAAAAAAGCTCATCATTTCCCAGAGCCAAAGGTGTAATTTTTCATTTTATATACTATTTATAATACCAAATTGGGAAATTTCCACTCACATTACACACAGGCGCGCGCGCACACACACACACGCACGCAGTGTAGAGGAGATGAGTGAAGGGGCTGCCACACATGCTACGGCGCCCAACGAGCAGCGTCAGGGGTGTGTGCCTTGCTCAAGGGCACCTGCCCAGGATGTGAACTAGCATTCTCCAACTGCCAGTCCACATCATACTGTTTTGGTCCGAGTGGGACTTGAACCGGCGATGTTCAAGTCCCCAAGCCAAGTCCCTACGGACTGAGCTATTGCCGTCATCTATGATTTTTCATTTAAAAACCCGAAGACTCATCATTTACTGTCAAAATCAGCAAATCTATATATTTAAGAAGCTGAAACGAGCAAATATTTGACACTTTTGCTTGAAGCAGGACTTAACCGATTATCACAATAGTTGGCTACTCTACTAATCGATTAATCGTCTAATCATTGCAGCTTTAGTGTGATATTGGTACTCAATACTTTGGGTTGTGGGTCTAGAGAATATAAACCATTCAGATAACACAATGATTACATATTTAAATAAAAATGAGCTCAACTTTGTTTCAATTAATCCTGTTAAACCTTCAAAGTCTACAAAGCCAAACAACTGTCAGTGTGTATTAACTGAATGAATTGGACGTGGATCCTTTTTTTTTCTGGCCTCTTTCAACAAGCCTGTCGTGCATTAGCAACAGTCAGTGGTGCATTTTGAATGTTGCAGCAACAGAATCATTATATAATTGGAGGGTTGTTGTAATTGTGCAAATTAGTTGATTATCCGTCAGTCACACAGTGTGAGAGGAGCATCTGTACCGTTATAATGAGCTTTTATGTTTGTGCAAATCCATGCCGGGCTTTAGGACACTAAACCTTCTGTTGGACTGCCGCAGATCAGCCACTCTGGATAATTATGGTGGTTTGTTTGATGAGATATAGATGTCATTGTAGCTGGCACAATACTTAAGAATTACGTTTAATCTTTTTCCATAATGAAAGTCAGTGTTCAGCAAATATCTGTTGTTTTTATTTTTAGATCCTCGCTCAGCAAAATTAAATGTAATTTGAAGTTAAGTCGGCATCTCTTTGTTCTTCGCACGACAGAAGCGCTACCCACCGGCTAAGGGGAGGCTGGTGGTGTGTGGTCACGGTACGCTGGAGGGAGACGGCGTTTTCTGCATCCTGAGCGACGACCACGGACGCAACTGGTACAACGGCGCCGCGCTGAAAAGCATCCCGTACAATCAGCCGAAGAAACCGCAGGACTTCAACCCCGACGAGTGCCAGGTAGCTTTGAAGCTGTCCGTTAATTGTGCTGCACCACGAGGAACAGCTGGACTCCTTTTGTGTTTGCGAAGATGAAGCTTTATTACAACAAAGAAGTGGTTGGAACTTCTTAGAACAAAAACAGATCAAAGTATGTTTAAAATTAGAAAGCAGTCCACAACAAGAGTCTCAGTTATCCAGTCATATGCTCATCAGCAGTCTGCAGCGCTGTGAGGACAGCGACTTAAAAACTTTTCCCCTTGCTGATGCTCTAATAGGTGGAGTTTTGTCCTAACTCCAGAAGTGAGACATTTTAACAGCACATGAATCACATTCAGACAGTTGGTCTGTAATTAAATCTCCAGTCATACATGTTTTTAATATTAACAATGAATCACACACCTACAGAGAACTATCACCCAACTCTGCAGCTCTACTGACATCTCTCCGTCCCATTCTTGCGAACATTTTGAGGGAATTTCTTCAAATCTGATACACATTTCCAACTCGTGGTTGATTACAATTTGGGGGTTAGAGGTCATCTGCCCTCTTGTGGCCAAAAAAAGCAGCTGTAAAATATATTTTTCAAAACTTAAGCATTGTTTGATGCCTCCACTGCCATGATTCCGCTGTGTCATCAAATATCAGTAAGTGAATGTTTAACTTGAGTCTTTCTGACACGTTTTTTTTTTAAACACTGTCCGTCTAAACACTTTCCTGCCTGTAGCCGGTTGAGATGAAGGACGGCAGCATCGTCATCAACGTGAGGAACCAGAACAACTACCACTGTCGGTGTCGCGTGGTGGTCCGCAGCACTGACGGCGGGTTGACCCTGCCCATAGACAATCTGTACTTTGACTACACGCTGGTGGATCCTGCTGTAGCGGCTGGAGCGCTGCAGAAGGACGGAGTGCTCTACTTCACCAACCCCGCCAACGACCAACACAGTAAGAACTGCTACTGCTTAAAGTCACGATCTCTTCTTCTCTTCTCCTAAATGAAGCCCGGTGTTGAGTAAAAGATACTGTTCTGTAAAAGCTACAGAGTAAATCCACCGATCAGATTTAAAAAATAAAAGGTCAGCGAATGTCTGATCTAACTACCGTCTTGCCTCGCCCCCCCTCAGGAGTGAACCTGACGTTACGTTGGTCGGTGACCGATGGTAAAACATGGGAGAGTAAAGCCGTGCAGATTTGGGCGGGGCCAAGCGGCTACTCCGTCATCACGTCACTGAACAGCGGCTCTCCAGAGGACAGGAAGTACATCTTTGTCATGTACGAGAAGGGCCACAAGAACTACGACGAGACCATCTCGTTCACCAAAATCCACCTGTACGGAGGCCGGTAGAGCTCGAGAGAGGAGGTGAGCAGAAAACAGAAACATGAAAATGGATTTGATTATTGTTGGTCTGAAAAATTGTCCTCCCACCTCCGTCATCTCCTCCTCTTCCTTGTCCTCCCTCTCATCGTCCCATCATCCATCACCTCCCCTCCTCATCCTCCTTCTCCCTCTCATCTTCGTCATCCTTATTCCTGTCCTCATCCTTCTCCTCACGGTCCTGCATCGCCTCCCTCTCTTCGTCATTCCCCTCCATCGCCTAGCACTCCTCCTCATTCCTCTTCTTCTCCTCCTCCCTTTCCTCATCATCCGCCCTCTCCTCCTTCTCACCCCCTCTCCTCATCCTCCTCTTCCTCCTCCCTGAGGAGAAAATGTCACCGTGACAATTTTGTCTTGTGTTTGTCTCATAGATTCAGATGTTGCAGGGAAAAGGGAAACATGAAGATGTCGATTACTCCCACGACTTTCTCAGGATGAAAATAAAAGACTTTCCAAACTCACTCCATGATATTAAATATGCAAGTATGAGACTCAGCACCGTGATTATCAGATGGTTTCAGACACATTTCTCTTCATTCTAACTCTGTCTTCTCTAAAATTCCACAGTTGTTTAAGTCTCACTTTTCAGTGTTTGGATGTTACGAAGTGTTGCTAAAAATTGTGCACAGCCGTAATATTTTTACCCGTTCCTCAGCCAAATAAAATATGACCAGGCAAGAGACAGATTTAGAGAAAATGAATGCTGATGATTAATTTTCAGACCATGTTCACTGCTTTTTACCAAATGAATATCATGTTAATGCAGTATAGACTTTAAGCACCTCTGGCATCGATCATCTATCGCAAGCTCATCTCACAAACTGTCTGATTCAGTGCTGGCGTGAAATGATTCCTATTCGCCCAGATGTTTATCATAATTTGACCCACTGTCAAATCTAATCTATTGTTTTGCCTTTTAATGAA
>OMLP01017888.1:0-13486 GCA_900302685.1 Spondyliosoma cantharus | reverse complement strand
GTCAATCAAAATGAATAGACCCACAGAAAAGCTGTAGTTTGCACAATTAAAACTGTCACGCAGACTGTACATAAATCCTTCAGAGCTTTTAGTTAGTGGCCTTTTCCCGACACTGCACTGGGAGGTAAGTTCAAATAAGTTCAACTGGAAACAATCATTGTCATTACTTTAATTACATTTCTTCTTTTGCAGCTGATGAGCCATTACCTTTGAGCCCCTGACACATGTCGTGATACAAACCATTACACCTCCTCTTCAGCCATTTAGTAATTACTTTGGCAGAAATGACTGCTGTGCCTTGCAGATGTACAAATTTTACCTTTAGTGATGAATTTGCCTCATAAGCATTTTTTTTTATATTTTGCACTGAACCTTATGTGAAAAAGAAAAAAATATACTTTAAATGTTTTGTGTTTCTTTCTTAGATGTTTTAGGTTTTTGGTTTATTTGTCTGTTATGAGCAAAACTGCCACAACTAATGAGTTTTTATTCTTTGCACTTGGTACTTTGACCCTTAATTTTCATGTTCTCGACGGAAATCCTTCTTAGAGATTATTTCTAATGCTGATGGCCACACACAGCCATGTGGAAAAGATGATCAGGCTGAAAGAGGAATCTTCCTAATCTTCCTAAAAAAACACACACAACACTTTAAAAACTCAGCACTGGCAACACGACAAAACCATGTAAATGTTTGAAATTGCATCACGCAGACGAAAGTAATTTAATAAGACAGAGGCGCACAGTCTATTTCATGTCATCAGCATTATTGTCGGAACTGGATGTGTGTAGTTTTTCTCTGTGTGAGAGACGATGCAGCTCAAAAATCCAGATGTCTGCTGAAATAATGAAGATGGACGAGCTCTGTGTTTAGCTCCAGATTGAAACCCTTTCCTTTTAATTCTGAAAAAAACACCAAAAAAAAACAAAAACAAAACATTTTATTTTGCTCTGGAATTCAACCAAGAAATAAATAATAATCTTCTCGTGTGATGCAGGAGGGAGTGTTTCTAACTGCCAGACTGCTGCCACATGTTTAGTACCAAAGAATGAGTGTTTTAAAAACATTGTACTGTAGTATCCCATCAAGATCACTGTGAATACTCATGTCAGTGGCTTAGTTCTCAATATATGTCATCATCATCATCATCATCATCATCATCATCACCATCATCATCATTGCTGTCTTGGTGCCCTGCAAGACTAAGAGGAGGAAGCAGGGGAAGATGGTGAAAGCTTGCAGTACCATACATCGCCTGTTTGGCACAATTTACCGGTTTCATTTAAGATTTCCCTGAAAAAGAACGACACAACCCTCAGATGAATAAGTACAGGCCCCTTAAAGGTACATGTGAGGCATGTTTATCTCCCAATAAAAAAGATACAGATTTTTTTTTAAAAACGTATGAATTTAATCATCTAATAAATGAGTTTTAGAAGACCGCAGGTGTTCAGGAAGCTTGTTCCAAATGTTGGTAAACTATAAACAGACATAAAAAGTTTGAAAACAGAAGTGCATATGTAGTGTAGCTCTATAAGACTGGGAAAGCTCTCCAGCTCACTGACATCAGGAATGGCAGGTATCCAGTGGTGAAAAGTAATCAAGTACCTTTACTCAAATACTGTACTTTGAGTTAAATAAGAGGAAGCACTATATAGTTTTGGAGAGAAAATTCTGAAAACTCAGAAATGCAATATTGACATTTTTAATGAGGTAATAATACAAACTCAGAAATATTTATTTGTTCCATAACTGAATAAACAAACTGTTCTCAGAGGGAAACAGTTTGCCACATATAAACAAAGTAAAAATAGTATGAAATTGTGTTTATTCAGTTCAGTGAAGAGAGTTTGTTTGTTTAGTTCGTCTTTCTCTTCTGATTAAGCTACAACTACTAGAGAACTGCGTGGAAAACTGTCGCCTTTTACACCAGCTGAAACTAAAACAGGTCTGGTTGTACAAATAATAAATAAATAAATGTAGTATTTAGTTTATATTAGTAGGCTTCACTCAAAGTCATTAGTTCACATTCATTATTTCTTTTCAGGAGTCAAAGTTGTACAAAATAACTATCTTTAGTTGAATAAGCACTACATGAAATAAGGTTAATCTATAAAGAACTATCCTGTAATTTACATAACCCAACCATTAACCTAGAACTAGAACATTAACAGAACTTCAACTTGCTGATAGTAGCTTCGTCCCAACATTTGAGCACAAATAAAACAGATTTTTCCCCATTTTCTCCCAGTTATTAAAATGTGATTGGGTCAAGACTGAAATCAATGATATTTTAATCATATATGTTTTTTTCAAACTGTGAAAAGAAACATCTCAGGAGAGTTTTTACTCTTTTTTTAACAATGCATGCTGGGAAGTCTGCTATTTCCCCCTCCCTTCCCTTATATAAAATTAACATACTAAGTAATATGTGCTTAACATGCATATTTCATCTTATTAGTGCAAACAGCTAATTTGATTTTGCGATGGCAGAGAGGTTTCACAAAGTACGAAAGAATTTCTAAACGAGCGCTCAAAAGTTTAATTTGAACTAAATCTGGATTCTTCAAAAGTAAGTATTTTACTTTTGACCCCACTAATTTCATAGCTTTACTTACTAGTTACGTTGCAGATCTATGATATTGAAAACATCAACAATTAATAATGATTTGTTAAAATAGATACAAAATATTGATTCACAAGCTAGTATATCAATGAATTACTTCCACATGTACCAGCTGCAACACTAAGTGACACATAAACACATCAATAATTATAATAAAATATTATATATACATAATATATCATAATTATTAATATGAGTGTTTTATCTGTTGGTACTTGAAAGTGTATTTTGATGTCTTTTGTACTTTTACTCAAGTAAAATGGTACTTTACGTGTAATGGAGTATTTTTACAGTGTTGTACTTTCATCTAAGTAAATGATCTGAGTACGTCTCTCACCTCTGATGTCATCCGGAAAAGTGAGGTGTTTAAAAGTATTATTAATTGCATTAACACAAGTGTATTACTATGACGCATCTTGAATTAAAAGCCAAATATTTACCGGGAATCCCAAGTCTCACTCATGCCTCTTCAGTGATAATGAAACTGAAACACATTAATTATATTCTTGACCTCACTCCAAAGTTTCCCTCTTGAAATGAAACCTCTGCCTTAAACACAGCAGAGTTTCAGGCTGATAGTGTGTTTGGTCGACGTCTGCAGTGTGTCGAGGATCTGTCCCTCCACTGACCTTGTGCTAAGTAGCATATCTATCATTCAAGGTCATGGTTTTCCCTTATCTGATAACTGTGGCCTCTCTCCCTGTAATTAATGACCTCTGTTGCTGCCAGGCTGACTGGAGAGGAGGGAGGGAGGAGGGGTGTGCAGTTCTTCATCCAGGCTGTAGTACTGATACAGACCGTGAGGTGGCAGTAGAGTGTTATTAATGTTCTGCAACATCTTTGCCTGCTGAAGGCCTCTGTAGACACACACACACACACACACACACACACACACACACACTCATTTACTGTATGTATGTATGTATGATCTACGTCCACATAATTAAAAGGACTAAGAGGAACAGGCCCCAAATTTACAAGAGTCATTTCATGATATTCACCCAGAATTCAGACCAGGAAAGAAAGAACTGAATTGAGTGAGATGTGAGCTTTTGAAAATGAAAGAAGAAGAAGAAGAAGAAGAAGAAGAAGAAGAAGAAGAATAAGAAGAAGAAGACATAATTTATTAATCCCTGTTTTTCGGACAAAAAATGATCCTTCATTCAGGTAAAAAAAAAACAGATCTTATTGTTATTATGTTGATAATCATTTTTGAAGAACTATTCTCAAGCTGCAACTCTTTGCTGGTGGTTTCTTGGATGTTGAGGACCAATTTAGATAACAATCTGGTGAAAAATGAGCAATTACAATACATAGAAACGCAAATACGATGAAATGGAGGACAAACTTAGAGTCGGTTTTAACTGATTTATAAACTATAGGGAAATCATGACTAAAACTGAGTGTTTGAAGTAGAGTTACAGTATTTTGGTGCAGTTAATTTCACACACAGTTTTTAACACACATGTTCTCATGATCCATGAAACTGTGAGGAGGCGAGTCGGTCTGGCTCAGTGACATAAAGCTCACCTTCAGCTTGACGACTGCGTCTCCTCAGTTGTCTTTTACTTCTCGCTTGTGTCTCCAGAAGTGAAGAAGACAGTCTGAAGCAGTGACTAGAGTCGGTAACTCAAAATGAAATCGATGTAGGTGAAAAGGAGCAAACACTAGAGGGAGCCAAAATCACAGTTATCATGAATCTATCTCTCTATCTAATCTTAACATATCATCAGGTCAATATTTGTACTTTAATGTTTTAACACTTCTTCAGTAAATAGCTCACTGCGTTGCTTTATTTTTAAATTATGTCTATTATGTTTTCATTCATTTATTATGGTCTCGCGCTTTTTGTTATATTAAGTTGTTATATATATTTTTTTAAAAAAACAAAAAAACGTTTTGCAATGTGTAAAGATGAAGTGGTGGAAATGTATAACAATGAAAACCAACATAAAATGACGTAACAATATTGGGACAAAATCGCCATAAAACCACACTGATTCCAACAATAATGCATTTTAATTACATAAAAGTATCTGCTAATAACAGCCATCAGATGTTTACTTTGACGTCCTTTCATATGTTTAATTTTTCACTGTGCTCTAGTGTCAGATAAAGACGGGTTGAGGAGGAGGCCTGGGTGGGCAGGCCGGTGCACTAAGTAAAAAAGACCGTCATGAATTGAGTAAACAGCCCGGGGCGGTGGAAAAAGTTCATGCCCGGGTCCATGTAAGGAGAAACCGGCGGAGCACCGGGGCCACTGCACGGACATTTAATTAAGACGACCTGCGGAGGATTACGTCCATATTGCGACTGTAACTTTGCCTCACAATGGCCATTTTAACGATTTCATGCACAGTCGCCTTTTGACAGCGAGGCGATGGAGAGAGAGAGAGAGAGAGAGCGAGAGAGGGAGAGAGAGAGAGAGAGAGAGAGAGAGAGAGAGAGAGAGGCCAGGTCTGTTGCAGGCTCCACTTTTGAAGGTTCCCTTCTTTGGACTCTACCAATCAGCAGCCTCCACCTGCACCGGCACACCTGGGACTCAAACTGCGACACAGCACCCCCTCCTGACAGGGAAGGGAAACAACACAGACAAATACAAACAAAACCCAAATATACAAATCATGACCTCCAGGGTCATAACAAGCCAAAGTGGGCGTGGATTAGTGTGTTGTTATCACACCGTGAGTGAAAATAGTAACTCACCCAGTTATGTTGCTAAGTTGTAAGCATGTTGGTGTGTGAAAGTGAATAAATGACAGAACTCTGGACTTGGAACTTGTCAATGTCAACACTTCTCCTACTTCTTGCTGCTACTCGCTACATTGGTCCATTCCAGACCAAGAGCACGCTAGCACTTATTCATGATGTAAAACATTTACATCATGAACAGGCTATACATGTTAGGAACCTTTAATGCTTAACCTTTGAGTGCCTTATGGAGAGGGTCCTAGCCCAAGATTCCTCCTGTGCACTGATCATGCTTCCCTCACCTGGATCCTCCACTTTAAATAGCCAGAGGGGCAGCTGGCATGCTGGTTAGAGACTCAGCAGGACTACGACTTTGAGGTCCACCATCAGGCAGGTCACTTCCACACCAATGCTGATGCACTGTCCCGGCAGCCCTGTGTGGACATAGACTGTCGGCACTGCCAGCACACGGAGGACCAGGAAGCACCAGCAGTAGCAGCCCTGCACACTGCGATAGGTGACAGCGACACCATTCTGGTTCCGAGAAGGCCCCCAGGCCCCCCTGAGGGATTGGGAAACCATTGACGCCCAGCAGCTCCAATCTGATCAGTGGCAAGACATCGTCCTCTCAAGGGTACAGGATTGGGTGGGAACAGGCCAACAACCAGCGTGGGTGGCAGTTTCAGCACTGGATCCGATCCCCGAGGGGCTGCCCAGACATCTTGCAGTGCCTTCTGCCACGCCATCTATGCCCCAAGGTCCTCCAGCTGGTCCATGGCTTGGTGGGGACAGGCCACTTTGGGGTTACAAAGACATTACGCCGGCTGCGCGCTCGGTTCTATTGGCCAGGGTGTCGCCAAGACGTGGAACTGTATGTCCACCGGTGTGATGCCTCCACCGCTTGGAAGGGGCAACCCGGCGCTCGCAAGCTCCACTGCAACAGTACCAGGTGGGGGTGCCAATGGAGCATGTGGACATCCTAGGCCCCTTTCCCCACCACTGAGCAAGGCTTCTGGGGATCAAGTGTGGGTCTACAGTCCAGAGCGAAAAAGGGGCCTTTCACCCAAGCTGATGAGCCAGTGGGCTGGACCCTGTACTGTACTTGAGAAACTGTCAGATGTTGTGTACAGAGTACATCTGATCAAACAGAACCGGGTAGTGGTGCTCCACCGGGACCGGCTCACACCCTACCACCCTTTGGCCTCGTCTGAGTGGGGGTTGAGGGCTGAGGAAGAGTCTCTGATGCCTACTCTGCCCCCAAAAGCCGCTGAGGGGCCCACACGGTCAAACCGGCGACCACGCCGACTTCCCCAACACCTCAGAAACTTTGTTATGAACACGTAGGTTGCTGGGGACAGCTAACCACTTGGGTAGGGGCTGTGTAACGCATTGGGGAAATCCCACTGGATTAAGCAGCCTACTTTTGGTTGGACTGTAGCAAAGCGGGGCCGTCCTTTAACTACGAAGGTCTGTTCTTGACTGAGTGAGTGAGTCATGTTACAACATGGGTCAGTTGAGTTGAGTATTGGACTTTTCCTAGTGGTCGAGTTAAAATCATGCCAAAGCCTCACAAACACACAAAACATGTTTTACTCACGGCAAACAATTCAAAACAAACTCAGTGTGGTTTGCAAATACAAAACATCATTCACAAACTAATGCATTTTGTTTTGCAAAAATTTACAGAAAAATATCCTTCAAGTACAAACTAAAATCCTTCAAGTACAAAAAAAAAATCCTTCAAGTACAAACTAAAATCTTTCAAGTACGAAAAACTGTCACGTGACTTTTGGGACGATCTTACCACTATCACATTACTTTTGGCACAATCTTACCACTGTCACGTGACTTTTGGCACTAATTTTCCGGCTTTCAGATTCACACACAAATGCCTTCAGATTCACACACAAATGCCAGCAAACTTTCTAACAGTAATTCGCACTCCACAGCAGCAGATGGCCCCAAAATTTGTCATGTCATGTCATTGTCCGTAACTGCTTTATCCCTTTTCATGGGGTCGCCAGGTTTTGTTGCTGGGGCCAATCCCAGCTGTCTCTGGACGAGGGCAGGGTACTCCCTGGACAAGTCGCCAGCTCATCGCAGGGCCCTTAGTGATGGCAGAGGCCGCCATGCAAGGTGCCAACTGCACATCAGGAGTAATTTGGGTTTCAGTATCTTGCTCAAAGACACTTGGACATGCAACTCAGCCCAGCCCGGAGCCGGGATTTGAACCAGCGATCTTCCGATCACTAGCCGACTTTCTCTACCCGCGGATTTTATTCAAGGCCACAACAGGAGCTACCATAGACAGATATTAGACACCTCATTGAGCGTTGGACCGTACGTCGGCGTCGCCATCATATTGTAGGAGGCAGCTCTGCCCCGTGAACTGATACAAGTCAATGGAGTGAACTTTATAAAGCTTCTTCTACAAAGTGCTCCAAGTTAATGCCTCTCATTTACACATTCACACCGGACGGATGTACGGATATACTCAGGAAACAGATAGGAAACAAAAACGCCTGTAATGTTCTCTGATGATTATAAATGTAATGACTGGACGGGTACCGATTGTGGACAGTGAGCGCTGATGGCGCAAAGACTCATGGGAGCGAATTCTCAAGTGCTCATGAGACTGTTGTTGTTCGGATAGGTTTCTTTTTGTTGCTTTCTGTACATGTTCTGGGTGTTGTTGTTGTGTCCTGTTGTGTTCTGAGGATGTGTGATGTTGAATTGGCATAGACATAGATTTTGCAGTGTGCCATCATGGCCAAGTATGATAGCGTGGTGATGTTCATCAAATGTTTGTACCTAAGAAGAAAATAAACCTGCGGTCCTGAAGTGGCACGGTATCTGTGTTGAAGTTAAAGATCTGTATCGTGAGACTTTCTTCCTATCAAGCTCACCACATAAACGTTAACTACTCCTTATATGTTCAGTGTACAGGTCAGCACCAAACCACATGATGGATTATTATAATGTCTTTTTTGAGTGTTTACAGCGCTAATGTATGTAATGCTGTTACTGTGATGATACATGACTGTTTAGTTTAAAGTTAAATTAATTTAAACAAGTTGACAGTATGGTAGACAGACGTCACATTTACATCTCAGGATCTGGTTAGTGTTGACAGATTCAATATTTAACCATTATGCATCATCACAGTAACAGCGTTACATACATTAGCAGCTGTAAACACTCGGAAAAACTTTATAATAATCAATCCTGTGGTTTGGTGCCAACCTGTATACTGAACATGTAAGGAGTAGTTAACATTTCTAATCATCAGAGAACATTACAGACGTTGTTTTTGTTTCCTATCTGTTTCCTGAATATATCTGTACGTGTGTGAATGTGTAAATGAGAGGCATTAAATTATAGCACGATGGCGACGTCGACGTACGGTCCAGCGCTCAATGAGGTCTATGGTAGCTTCTGTTCTGTTGTAAAATTAAAAATTAAATTAAATTACATTTTGGGGGGCAAAAAATTGTCCTGGTGGCCTTAAATTGACTCAACAGCGCCACCTGCTGTTGTGGAGTCCGAATTACAGGACATTTGTTAGAAAGTTTATTAGAATTTGTATGTGAATCTGAAGACATTTGTGTGTGAATCTGCAAGGCGGAAAATCAGTGCCAAAAGTCACATGATAGTGTTAAGATTGTGCCAAAAGTCACGTTGAAACATCAATTTGTTAGTGGCTTCTCTGACTGGAAACACCCTATGGGGTGTGCGGGATCATGAGAAAAGCACAGAGCACTGTAGTTCTTTGCTAGCATTGCTTCGGCGCTCAGCTGTCAGCGGGAGCGGGACTGTGAACACTCAACTAGTGCAACAACTGGAGGGAGAGAAGCGCTACTGGTGCCAGGTGCTGAAACATGTCGTGGCTGTCATAATGTCATTCAGTTTTTAAGTGAAAGGGGGTTGCCTTTCCGTGGTGATGATGAACTTATTGGATCACCACACAATGGTAACTTTCTTGGCATTCTGGAGGTCATTTCCCAGTTTGATCCTTTCCTGGCTGAACACATGAATAAGTATGGTCAAAAGGGAAGGGGAAGCACATCCTATGTTTCATCCACTATATATGAGGAGTTGATAAAGCAAATGGGCAACAAAGTGAGAGCTACCATAGCTGCAGAGATACAGCATGCCAAGTACTTTTCTGTGATTGTGGACTCCACTCCTGATCTGTCACATATTGACCAACTAACCTTCATTTTTCGATTTGTGAATGAAAAAGGAAAAATAATAGAGCGATTTGTTGGCTTTGGGCCAATTGAGAATCACACAGGGGAGAGCTTGGCCAATACTGTAATGGATATGCTTGACAGTTTAGGCCTAGATCTTGCAAACTGCAGAGGCCAGGCATATGATAATGCAAGTAACATGTCTGGACGTTATAATGGGCTGGAGGCTCACTTGAAGAACAAGAACCCCTTGCAAATCATTTTTTTGATGCAGTCCCTATATGGCTTTTGTGCAGGTTCCACTCAAAGATGGAACAGAATCCATCTGTCTCCATTGATAAATAATGCAGGTAGTACAAGCCCAATAGGGGAGCTGCAGTTAGGTTTGTGTCCTGGAATGTTAAGGGGATGAACGGTCCTGTGAAACGTTCTAGGATTTTTTCCCATCTTAAACAATTGAAAACTGATGTTTTGTTTTTGCATGAGACACATTTACAGTTAGAAGATCACACCAGACTCCGTAAAGCATGGGTTAATCATATCTTCCATTCCAAATTTAATAACAGATCACGAGCGGTGGCAATTTTGATTAATAAACAAATTCAATTCTCATTAAATGCAATAATTGCAGACCCCAATGGTTAATATGTAATCGTCTCGGGCCTCCTATTTCAAACACCCGTTCTTTTGGTAAATGTGTATGCCCCTAACTGGGACGATGCTGAATTTGTCAATAAGCTTCTGTCATCCCTCCCTAATTTAGATACACATAGATTGATCCTTGCAGGAGATCTTAATTGTACAATTGACCCATTGCTCGATAAATCTAGCCCTAAATCTGCCTCACCTTCTGTAATGTCAAGGGTCTTCTCAGACTTTATGAGACGAAATGGCTGTGTAGACCCATGGAGGTTTCAAAATCCGACCTCCAAACAATTCTCATTCTTTTCTCACGTCCACCATTCTTTCTCAAGGATAGATTACTTTTTGATAGATAGCTCTTTCACCCTTGCAGTGGAATCGGTTGAATACTTGGCCATCATCATTTCAGATCATGCACCACTCATCTTAGACCTTTGATTCACTTTGAACATTAGAGAGCAATCCTTCTGGAGACTTAATTCCCTGCTGCTTTCAAATGAGAAATTTTGCAAACATATGGCTACTAATATAGATATTTTTCTGGAAGTAAACAAGAAGAAAGATATATCATATTTCCTACTTTGGGAAACCTTAAAAGCATACTTAAGCGGACAAATTATCTCTTATGTAGCACATGTCAATAAGGAACGCCGCAAACAAATACAAGACATGAGGGATTCAAATTTTAATTTAGATCGCAAATACTCTGAAAGCCCCTCCCCAGAATTATATAAACAACGGATAGCATTACAGTCTAAGCTTAATCTTGAATACTTATTACTGCAGACCCGGAGCACTTACTATGAGTACGGAGGAAAAGCTAGTCAATTGCTGGCTCACCAGCTGAAACGTCAGGCTGCTTCACAGCTCATACCCCAAGTGAGAGATCATTATCAAAATATAGTCACCAACCCAAAGGAAATCAATAATACTTTTGCAGCATTTTACTCTACACTTTACACGTCTGAATTCCCATCAGATGTTACGAATATGAACAGTTTCTTAGATAATTTAGAATTACCTACTATTGAGCCTGGAGACAGGGAAGGGTTAGACCGACCTCTTACACAGTCAGAGATCACTACAGCCATCAGAGCTGTGTGAACTGGTAAATCTCCAGGACCTGACGGTTAACCCCCCCCCCCCGAATGTTTCAAGAAATTTAAAGATAAGCTTGCACCTATTATGCTAGAAGTATTTAACGAATCATTGGGAAACGGTTCCTTGCCCCCAACCCTCACACAAGCTAAGATTACACTACTCCTCAAAAAGGACAAGGACCCTACTAACTGTGGCTCTTACCGTCCTATCTCCCTCCTAAATGTTGATATAAAAATTTTAGCCAAGGTGATGGCACATCGTTTAGAGTCCGTTCTCCCTAAAGTAATCTCTGAGGACCAGACTGGTTTTATAAAGGGTCGGCACTCTTTTTCAAATATTCGCCGACTTGCTAACGTGATCTATTCCCCCGGTCCCTCCTCGACTGCAGAAGCTGTAATCTCTCTGGACACGGAGAAGGCCTTTGACCGGGTGGAGTGGAAATACTTGTTTGCCGTATTGGAAAGGTTTGGGTTCGGTGACACGTTTCTGGCATGGATTTGTCTCTATTCGTCCCCACAAGCATGTATTCAAACTAATCAATCTCATTCCAAATTTTTCCCTGTCACGTGTGACACATCAAGGATGTCCTTGATCCCCGCTCTTGTTTGCAGTAGCAACTGAGCCTCTTTCGATTGCATTGAAGTCATCATTGTTGTTATGGGGGGTTGGGCGTGGGACTGAGGAACATCACGTCTCTCTGTATGCAGATGATCTCTTGATCTATGTAAGCAATCCAGAAACTAGCGGCCCCGTAATTGTATCACTATTGAATAATTTTGGGTCTTTTTCTGGCTAAAAACTTAAATATCAGAAAAGCGAATGCTTCCCCATTAATGATTTGGCAATGCAAATTAAACAAGAAGCAGTCCCCTTCCACTGGAATAAACATTACGCATTCCTTCACCCCTCTTTGTTATGATCTGCTTGGAGCAGATTCATGTTTTGTGTTTGTTTGGCTGGTTTGGTCTTCCCTACGTTTGTCACCCTCTTGTTACCCCTCCCCTGTCTGTTCTCCCTGTGTGGGCGTGTCTTTCTTTTCCCTGCAGGCAGCATCAGGTGTTCGTCATTCACTCATCAATCTCCTCCATAAAACCTCCGGTCCCCCTGCATTCATCGTCAGATCGTACTTCCAACCATAGTGTCTTGTCTTCAGCCTGCCTGCCAGCCTGCCCATTTGTTTGTTTGTTTGCCTGTTCGTCTGCCTGCTTCGCCAACCTACTTCCGGGTTCGCTACTCTCCACACCACGATCCACCTCGGTGTCGGACATCGCCGGCGCAGACTGTGAGTTTCTCACCAGCTGTCTCGGCTGTCTGTCCTGGCCGAACATGGGTCGTCACAGATCACAGCGTTGGAGTCTTCTACGACAGAGAGCAACCAGTGGAGCATTACCAGCGTGGCTACCGCTAGCCCCAATCACCTGCATCTGATTAGCTGCCAGCTAAATAAACTTGTTACCAACTGACTTTGTTTGTCCGGGTTTGCATTTTGGGTTCAGATCCCTGTTTTGTCCGTAACACTCTTCTTGGAGCTCATTTTACACCCCTAATTAAACAAATGAAAGCTGACTTTCAAAGGTGGAGCAGTCTACTTTTGACTATTGAAGGGAGGGTACAATCGGTGAAGATGAACGTACTCCCAAAGTATTTGTATTTGTTTCAATGTCTACCGTTATTCCTGACAAAATCACTTGGATGTGTTACGACCCGGCTCATTTTGGAGAGCAGTAACATATAATTGGGATTTGGAAATGAGGTGGAATATGACAACTGCACAGGTTCTGGTTAAAGTCAGGTGTTTATTTAACCATATAGAGAGCACACTGGCCCAAGGAAAGTTTAACAAAAAGAGGCTATACAGGTGCTGACAAATAACCAATGCACAAAAAGAAAATGAATGACAATTACTCCTGGCTCAAATTATACTAAGGAACAAAAAGGGGTCAGCACCCATATGCTTTCAAAAATACAGTGAAAAAAACAAACTAGCAGTTATTTTGCAACCCAAACACACTGACTGAAACCACTCAAACAGGAAACAGCCAGGCAATACTACCACTCTACAACTACCTTAAACCAACACTCTGGTATGCAACCAACATCGAGGCGAACTGATCACTGGTTCACAGCCGCCTCGAACTGTGGGCACACAACCTATTTAAGATGCAGCTGGGGTTGATTGAAGCCTCCTGATTGGTAGGTTCGGTCAAATCGCAGTGACACCAATCACAGACGCCA
>OMLP01017887.1:0-13328 GCA_900302685.1 Spondyliosoma cantharus | reverse complement strand
CCCGGGGATCAGACACGTAGGCTGGGCCCTGTGGAACGGAAGGCAGAGGGTAACTAGCGGTCTGGACCGGTGCATGCTCCAGGCGGGTGTGTGTGTGTGGGTGTGTGTGTGTGTGGGTGCAGGGGGCGGTGTGGCTGCCACCGGGAACCTCCTCTCCTCCTCCGGCCACCCACACGCCTCCGCCATGCCCTCAAAGATGTCCAGATATGCTTCTGGATTATCCTCCACGGTCATCCTTTGGAGGGCAGCCGGCGGAGGCCAGTTCGGAGCCCTGGGTGGCCGGATGCTGCATCAGCTCCCGCAGAAGAACACACTCATCCCGCTGTATGGACCGTAAGGACCTGGGACTGCCGTTGCTGGAGCACGGTGGTGCTCTCCTGCATCGCAGCCAGGTGCTTAAGGGCCAGCATCAGCAGTGTCTGTCCTTCCATGTCCCTGTTCAGGCACCAGATGTGAGCCTCACCGCTCACGTTTGTTTGGGAGGAAGGACGGAAGGAAGAAAGGAAGGAAGGCCGGCATTTCTTGCGGGCAATTGTGCATTTATTCAGCCACAAACAGACACAGGTGGCTCAACGTAAAACAAAACTACACACATGAACAGCAGTCTCTCTGATGGTTGAGGGTCGGCTTTACTGCTGCCTCTGCTGCTCGTCTCTGCTCCGGTCCTGTCCCCAGAGCCAGCCTACTGCAAGAGACCAGAACCAGGTTACAAATGTGCTTATATAGCTGAGTGATTACCTGATTCTGTCCAGCTGTCTGATCACCGGCTGCCACTCCTCCCTCTCCTCCAGCAGCCGCCGCCTTAACCACACCCCGCTGCCACACAGTTTTATGAAGGCTGAGCTCGAGGTGATACACAGTTGTCCAAGCGGAGATGCCTGTCAGACATTCCAACATGCACTTTGCAATGTGGGTATCGGAGGAGGGGGGAAAAGAGAGGAACAGTTGGGTGTCATCTGCAGGTGATAGTCGTTATTTGGAGAGGTTTAAATAATATACAGATTCTTTACCTTTTACTATTTAACATTCCCATTAAATCCCTCACAGTTTAGTAAGCACAGTAACGTCTACTTCAGTAACACTGAAATCAAAAAATTGAGACCATGTTATGTTGTTATTAACAAATATTAGCTTCTTAATTTGAGTTACTTACAGCTATTAAGAGCACAAGTGTGGCTAACTAGCTAAGCTAAAGTCTATGGCCGGAGACTGGAATTAGCAACTTTCAACATTTAGAAACATTGGTAACCCTAAATTTGAAACCAATAGAACTGCCAAACTTTACTTTTAACTGTAATACAGAAAGAGACCTTTGTCCGTGCTTTGTCTTAAACGCATCCCCAATCGTCATGGGAGTCCTTGCTTGTTTTATGAATGAAGTGAAACAGAAGTTCAAGCCACTGCACTTTGATCTGTAGGCTTTATCATGTATCTAACTGTAACCTGTTTTCAATGCTGAGTCAGTTTATCATCTCCAGTGTCCATTTTTGCAGACCCTTTTGTATGGTTCTGTCTGAAATCACTTTTTTTGTTTTTCCAAAAATGTGACAATATTAGACATACAGTAGGAACAGTAACTAAGGGGTGTGGCTTAGTGAAGGATCAATTCTGAGTGAACTATTTTTGTTGGCGGCTTCAAATAAAATTCACAAATAATCAAATTTGTCACCTTTTTGTTCTACTTTTCCTAATCAGCTTTGATTATTGAACTGTTATATAAAAACAATATCACATTCTAGCTCCTGATGTTGTACTTTGTGTTCAACGTTAACTTTGCATATGCCAGCAAGCTAACATGGCCTATGCTTCTGTATTAAATCTACAGGCGAAACTACTTGTTAGGTGTTTTCCAGCTTCTCCTACGGTGCTTAGCTGCGGTGCTAATACCAAGGATTGTGACCTCTAGTTTCCCATTATACACACTGCACTCTTTGGCTGTTGCAGTCCCTCCTGCTGCTGCTCTTTCTGGGTTCCTCCTACAGGGCAGCTTTCTTGAGTGTCTCTGGGCTACAGAGAGCAGACAGGCTGGATGTTGGAAGGGCAGGCTGCCTCTAAACAAGCATCCTACTGCATGTCGTACAAGCTGGCTGTGTAAGGATAGGGCAACCCTTCTGGCAATCACTCCAGCTTCTGCCGGACAAATAGACTGAGGAACTCCTTTGTCCCCTTGTGCCATCAAACTGTTCAACTCCTCACTGGGGGGTAGGAGGGCGAACAGATGAACAGAGAGACTAAAGGACAGGGAGGAGAGGTCTGCCCAACAATAGACATGCTGGACTGTTCATGAACACAACATACAAAAACCATGAGCAATAACCATGAGCAATAATAACATAACCTTAACAGATACTGTGTAGCTGTGTGCAGTTTGTGTATGTTGTATGCGCACACGTGTGTACATGTGCATGTACATTTCTATTCTTACAGTGTTAATTTAAATGTGTTTATTTGTGTGCATATTTGTTTTATATGTAAATTTGAACCTGTATATGTGTGTAACAGTTCTGTATGTGACATGGAGCTTCAACTTCCATGAGGGAACCTCCCAAAAGGATTAATAAAGTCGTCTAAGTCACTCTTCCTAGCCCAGAGACACAGCTGTGTGCCGAATGGGTTGGTGAGTTTAAAGGGGAACGTAAAGCTGGCAATCCTCTCATCACTGCCAGCAATGCACACCAGCGCATATGTATAAATGCTCACTGGGGCGTAGGTTACAGAGTAAGCTCTGCCTAGAGCCCACATGCAACCATTAATCAACCCTAATAAAAAACAATGTGTGAACTTTAGAATAGGTATGATCTGTATAGAGACTCACACATAAGCAGTAGTGGGTTTAAGTTCAGAGTGATTAATGTGACAGAATTCACTCCTTAGATATGGGTGTTGAATAGTCATTATACCTGGGGCCATGTGGCTTTGACATTGTTCCTTGAATAGATTTTAAGCTCTGCTGGCGATTTGCTAAGGACACTTTCACAGTGCCACCAGAGACTCACTCACTCTGTGTAATTATTTCTATACCACTTGGCCCCAAATTTAAAGAATGAATATAGGCCTATATTTCCTCTGAATGCTGTCGTTTAAGAGGCTTTTTATGTGAGTAATAAAGCAGGGGCCGCCACCCTCTGTCACTAAGGAGCGAATCATTTCCCAGGGAGGGGAAAACATCTGTTCCCAATTGAAGAGCCTGCCTGATGAGAAATAGCAGCTTTTCACATGATAATCCATGACAGAAAAGGTTGAAATCGGGTCCGCAGTGTAGAGGAACTGGATAATGATGCTTCACACATGTAAAGAGAAGAGGAAGTAAGGGCTCTGCATGCGTTCAGTACAGCGATCTTTCCCTCAACTAATGTGCTTTCAGCCTCATCTGAGTCATCAGTCTGGACCAAATGTGTCAATCCATTTTATATAAATTGCTTCAATTATCTGTGTGGCAATAACAATCATGCTAAGAGATGATTCTGTGCATATTGAGGACATACTGACACAGAAGATACACACACATATGTGGGGAGGTTTGATGTACAAGGAAACACATTTTGTGTCAGGGGAAAGGTTTGGGAAACTGCAAAAAAAAAGGAGAATTCAGTCAAAAATCTTGGCTTTTGCAGAATTGTCCAATGCTGATGTTGTTGTCTGGTGATATGGTTGTTTCATGATTAAATATATGAGAAATTATATTTCTTATATTATTTATTGTTATTATGTTCATTATATTCTCAACCAGGGAAGATTTGTTTACACTGATCAGCCGTAACATTTGAACCACTAACATTGATTATTTTGTTACAATGCAATGTTTGGCTGGGAAACCTTGGGTCCTGTCATTCTTGTCCACCTGTAACCCAACTCAACAAAACACTGTTGCAGACCAAGTACACCCTACTGGTACTGCACCTGTATACACCCATGTCATTTTCATGCCTTAGCGAACAGTAACACTGGCATGCTGACCTGTAGTGGATTGGTGGGTCTATGAAACCGTTTGCCTTGAGAATGGGCTGGAGAAACATAATAAAGAACTCACGGTGTAAATTTGGAATCCAAATTACCCAAATCCCAACACCATCGAGCTTCTGTAGGACATGATGGAACAAGTATGATCCATGGAGTCTGGACCCAGCTGCCAACGCCCCGATGCCAGCCACCTCAGGACACCCCAAGAGAACCTGTGTTGATGCCACGATGGGTTCAGGGCCAAGTTTTATCAAAGGTGGCTTTAAACTCCCAGCAGATCATTGCATTGTGATTATCTCTGTAACTTAATTTTCCTGTTTGTCTTTCTAATGTTGTGGCTGATCGTGTACTTTAACATAAATCCCCTAAAACTGAGTTGAAGCATCAATTGATGGAACGACAGCAGCAGTTTAGGCAAATCCTGGGAAATGATATATTGCTCTGAAATTGAGGGAACACTTTAATCACACATCAGATCTTGATGATATAATTTGTTGGGAACAAAATGACGTAACAGCGGGCAATGGAAACCAAAATCATCAACCCACTGAAGGCTGGATAAAAAGATTTATATCACAGGCTGATCCAACATACATGAATTGTATCACTCAGTAGTGTGTATGGCCCCTGCATGCCTGTATGCAGTCCCAACAACATCTGGGCATGCTGCTGATAAACGGTGGATCGTGTCCTGGGGGATCTCCTCCCAGACCTGGATCAGGGTACCAGTGAGCTCCTGGACAGTCCGTGGCGATACTTTGCAGCATTGGATACACCGATACAACATGACATAGTTGCTCAATTGGATTTAGGTCAGAGGATTGAGAGAGCCAGTCAATGGCTCTGGCCACATGAGACTGGGCATTGTCCTGCACCAGGAACCCAGTGCCCACTGTGCCAGCATAAGGTCTGCCAATCGCTCTGAGGATTTTATCCCGGGAACTAACAGCAGTAAGGGTACTGTTGGCTATGACATGGAGGTCTGTGCAACACTCAAACGATATGCCTCCCCAGACCACCCACCGCCAAACCGGTCATGCTGGATGATGTTACAGGCAGCATACCGGTGCCACGTCATGCTAGCAGTGATGACAAGGACACTAGCAGAACACAAAACTAGAGAATGATCAGGAAGGAGGGATAAGGAGAGAGCAATTGTCTGTGGCCACCACATGCAAAACCATTCCCTTTTGGGAGGTTGTCTTGCCTTTGTCTCTCCATTGCACCTGTTGTCACTTTCATCTGCACCAAACCAGGGAAACTGACTCACAATCACTTGTGCTTCCTAAATGGACAGATTGATTGTTTGGTCATATTATGCTTTTTGAGTTTTTGCCTTTCCTTTATTGTGTTATGGAGCATTGTGTGTGTATGTAAAAGGTCTGCAAAGTGAAAAAGCCCAGAGTCAACACCAAAGGTATAGCTAAGTGAGGACCCACATGCAGACACACACACACACAGGAGGCAGGAAATGGGGGAACAAAAAGCGAGCTTTGTTAAACAAAAGCTGAATTAATAAAAAAAAAAAACAAGGGATCCTAGACACACAAGCGAGTCAAAAAGACATAATACAAAGTAGCAACTAAAAGGTTCAAAAACAAAGTGCAAAGAAAAAGCAAAGTTCAAACCAAAATAAAAAAAAAACAAAAAAAAACAAAACCAGAAACATTCAGGAACAAGACAGACTGACGGAGTAATGGGGAACATCACGGAACGAACTGACAAACACATGAGGGAGAACAAAGACTATATACACAGGGACACTGTCAAGGGGATCAGGAACAGGTGAGGTGAGTGAGGAGGGAAAAGAACAGGTGAGGTAACGAAGGGAAAAACACAGAGAGGGAAAACACAAATTGCAAAGTTTATTTGAATTTATAAAATTGCAAAATAATAACTGAAGAATAATAATAATTAACAATAATAACCACTCTGAAATGTGCCCTGCTCCAGTTTTAGTTGCAAAGGTGGTTCGGTTTGTTCTGCCTGTGTTTTGGTATCAGAATCGGGCTCTAACATGTATGGCTGTACCGCAGCCATGGTTATCAGATGTGGCAGGGTTACTTAGATCGCACTACCTTGCTCAGCATGACTATTCTGCCTCTGATTGGCTATATCCTGCCCGTTTTTTGAGCAGTATATATTTTTGTTTTTTTTGTTTTTTTTGTTTTTTGTGGGACAGGAACAAACTAGAACTATTGGCTGTGAAAATACATTACCTACAAGGACACACACTTGCCTTTCTCTGTTGCTTTTCCGTCTCCTTTGACAAGTCTTTGACAGACTCACACTGCACTTAGATCCAAGATAGGTCAGAAAAACACTACTGGCTGTTCACTGTATATATGCAACACACAGTATCAAAACACACAATAAGTGTTAATGGTGCACAACCCCAGGTGTGTGATAACCTCGGGCCGTATGGCAGTCAAAGCTTTTAGAGGTTTGCCTGACAGCTAGTTTTACCGTTTGATGAAGCGTTTCTCGACCATTTTGTCATTGCCCACTGTGTGATTGCCTGCCTCTGTCTTTCCCAGGTGGTACTAGAGTGTGAATTATGTACCTCTACTTTTCCATTCCTGGTTCAACTCGCTGCTTTAAGCTGAGGTATCACCCCAAAGCCTGAGCGCTCCAAGCTGGGACACTCTAATAACCGCTCCCATAAATGGACAGTAAATCTGAGGCAGTATAAAACACAACCTTATGAGAGGCAATCATTTGGAAGCTCTTACTGCCTTGTGGCCTCAACATCCCCTTCTTCTTTTTTTTTTTTCTATCTCTTCGTTCCTGTCTGTCTCCCTCTTTATCCCTACTTCTTTGTTTTCTCTCTTCCTTCCGCTCTGTCTCACTTCCCCGCTGCATGAGTTCTCACCTAAATTACTGCAGGCACTGCTGCAGAATCTGAACTACACCTACAGGCTTGACTGGAAAGGTCAACAAGCTGCTTAAAATGAAGAATAGTGCAGGAGAGAGCAGAGTAATCTACTCTCTCCATCTCCTCTTTCTTCTCTTCTTCCCCTCTCCTCCGCGACTGCTGGCATTTTTATTCTCCTACCATTTTTACAATCTGCCCATGTACCATCCTTTTTCTTCAGCATGTGTAGGACCGTGTTGATTTCTGTGTTTATCAGTCTATTTTTCTTTTATGTCTATTTTTCTCTGTATCTCTTTCCACACCTTATTTCCCCTCCCCTTATTTTTTTTTCTTGGCTCATCTTTGCGTCTTTGTCTTTTACCTCCTTTTCTCACCTTCTCTCGCCTTCTCCCTCTAGATATATAGGTGTTCTTACTACCTGAGACAAACTGACTGTATTGACTCCATGAATCCAGCTCACAGCGGCCATTCTTCTTTTCGCCTCCTTTGTTCTGTTATTCCCCCCTTTGCTTTGCTTTTTTTCTTTCTTACTCTTATGTATTTTTCCCTTCAGCCTCTCTGCTTTGACTTCCCCCTCCTGTGCTTCCCCTCACGCTCTGGCTCAGACTAGATGTGGTTTCGAATATCAAACAGGTTATCTGCCTCTGTCTTCAGCCTCTCTGAGAAAATAATGGAAGCAAAAGTTACAAATGACTCTGATTTACTATTTGCTTTCACACCTGGTATGCTGTCTCACTTTCCTTGTCACCAGGTAGCAAGGTTTTTATGCATAAGCTTCAAAGCAGAGATTGACAATGTGGCCCAAAGTATGTGGACAATACACCCACACGTGTTTTCTAAACCCTGGTCACAAATCTGCTCCTATTACAGCTTCTGATCTTCTGTGAGGACATTCTACCGGAGTGGAACCTGGCTGCAGGGACCTGTTTCCGGTCAAGGTTAAAAAATGTATTTTTTATTTTTTTTTCCTCCCCTATTGACTTACTCTGCCCACCATATACCTGTACACTGCTGCCATGAGTGCTGCTGGAATGAGTCCTAAAACCTTTAAATAAGTTTGCATTTTTTGCACTTCTGGATTCCTCATCTTGAAATCGATGGGTTTTCCAAATTGGTTTTTGGTTGAATCCCTGAAATTAGATCTGTGATTATCACAAGCTTAATTGAAAATCCCAATAAGCTTTTGTCAAGGGAACACGGGCATTGCTAACATCCAGGTTATCTTACAAAATACATCATCTCAGAACTCGATGATGACGGTTTTCAGTGTTTAATCATTTTGCAGTAGCTCAGGAGGTCCAGTAATCGGAAGGCGGAGGGTTCGATTCCCTGGCTTCCCAAGCCGCATGTCAAAGTATCTTTGAGCAAGATACTGAACCCTAAATTGTTACTGCTGAGCAGGTTGGCACCTTGCATGGCAGCCTGAGCTGTCAGTGTATGAATGTGTGTGTGAATGGATGAATGTGACAAGTGCTGTAAAGAGCTTTGAGCAGTCAGTAAACTGGAAAAGTACTACTAAAATGCAAGTCCATTTTTACTATGTTGGTGAATCATGATCTTTTCCTAAACATTTATTTACTTTGAAAGCAAAGCCAATGTTGCATGTTTGTTATAAATAACTTGACCACGCAATGAGACTGTGATGTCTTCATGGGTAGGTGGGGCAAAAATGCAACGGTGACAGTGTAGACCTGCAGATCTATAACATGGTTTGCCATGATAGCAGGTTGCATAACAATGAAGTCATCTTGATATGGCCGACTGAACTTTATTTAATTTATTAAAATGTGAGGACATTTTGACACAGGTTTCCTCCACGACACAGGGCTGCAAGATTATGTAAAAAAAATAGGACGTAGTTCATATTGTATTTTACTGGTACCAATTGGCAAACAAATTTAATATCAGTTACCAAAAGTCAAGGAAACCCATTATGTGCCCCAAGAGGATTGGAGCACTGGAGCCGTTGCCCTCTTCAGTCAGATGTCAATCCAGCCTTGCTTCAGCCATTAGAGAACTGGTGAGGCCGGGCCACTGATGTCGGGTGATAAGGCCATCATCATTCCACTACTTGTTCAAGTTCATCCCAAAGACGTTATCAGGGTTGAGATAAAGGCTCTGTGCAAACCACACCCACACCCAAGTTGTAAAAGCAATTGTTTTGCATTGGGGAAATTATGAAATAGCAACAGGACAAACAAAAACTGTTCCCAACTTTGGAGACCTCTGGGCCTCGAAACATTTAAACTATTATTATTATTATTATTAATATTACTATTATTATATGAATCCACAAACAGACTAAATGGAAAAGAGAGGATTGTGCAGTTACATGACCCCCACTGTGGCAGACTGTAACATTAAGCTTCCATTATTGAAAAGATTTAATCTCCTCATTAAGACATAAAAAACAGCCCCAAACCACAAATACATAAGGGTTTCTGTCTATATGCTATTGACTATAGTGTGTATGTGTCTCACTGGAGCAGCTTACAGCAATACACCAAAAATTATATCTAAAGATGTGACATTTTAAAAACTGTAAATAATTACAAATGACTCAGAAGAAGTCTATGATTTAACTCTCTAATTAGTTCTCAAGGCCCTGGCTCTCAGTTTCTGGTGACTTGAAGGAGATTTGAACAGAATTATGTTGCCCCCTAGTGTTCAGGATATGCACTGGAGTGCCTTGGTGTGCGCACAGACGTACAACAAAGACTGTGTGTATATGAGATAGCGAGAAAGAAGAAGAAGAGGACTGAATACGGTGCAGCCCGTCAGTGTTCAATGGTCTGTCACTTTGCATAGGCGAAACAGAGCTGGGCTGTGAGACGGGGAAGGAAGGAGGGAGTCCTAGAAACAATGACATGCTTCACAAAAGGCTCAGGGAATGAGAAACACACATATTTGTCAGAATACACTTAAAAGAGTCCTTCAGAGATTCATAAAATTAGATTTCTGAATGTATTCTGATTGTAATGTCTGCAGCAGCAGAGCCAGGTATCACATTTTTGTTCCTAAACTGTTTGATTGTGGATGTATGAAATTGCTGACGTACAGTAATACAACATCTCCGCCATGTTTGCCAGCAGTCAAGATGTATTTTGTTTATACAGGAGCATATGGTCGAGTTATTCAGCCATACACGCTCACTCACAGCTGTGGGTGCACTCTTCATATACATCCTCACATGTTGCCACACAGACATGATTTCTCAATTTCTAAGAACAGACTGTTTCTGCGAAAAGTTTTGTCATTAGATTTGACTCAGAACTTATTTGAGACAGGTGATCCATCACAGGGAAAAACTCACAGCATTTATGTTTCTGTGGATGCTACATTATCATAGCTGCTGGTACAGCAGCAATCAGGGTTCTGCCTTTTCTTCTCATAAAGACGTCAGTTGCATTTCATTCATGAGGTTTGAGAAAAGAAATCAACAATACCACAAGCAATTCAATGGGCAAACATGAACATGCATTATGAAAATGTAATGTTCTATCTATCTATCTATCTATCTATCTATCTATCTATCTATCTATCTATAACACTTATGTTTTAGCTTACAGTAGGCTGAACATGCTAAAGTGACATAGGAAATAAAACACCACTAAGATTTTGTAAGATGTATGACAAAAAGGTGCATTGTTTTTGTCCATATGATAAAATGCTCATGGTGGATCCTCTGCAGTGATTTTTACATTTGTGCTTTGTTTATGAATTCCTACCTTTAGTTAGGTGTGCAGGCCTTTCAAGGGTCAAGCTATATTTAATTGTTATTCTACAAAACAGCATTGTACATTGAAATGAAAGTTTGCAGTCCCTTGATGCTACACACCATGCTAGACACCAAAATATATTTTTATGGTGGAGTGTTGAGGGCGATGTTGGGACCCACAGAAGTAGTTCATTGTGGATTTCAAAATGGACTCTGAACTGAGGGGTGGCTGTAGCTCAGTGGGCAGAGCAGATCGGCTAGTGATCGGAAGGTTCAAATCCTGGCTCCGGACTGTGCTGAGCTGCATGTCAAAGTGTCCTTGAGCAAGATACTGAACCCCAAATTGCTCCTGATGTGCAGCTGGCACATTGCATGGCGGCACTGCCATCAGTGAGGGCCCTGCAATGAGCTGGCCACTAGGAGTACCCTGCCCTCGACCGGAGACAGCTGGGATTGCGACCCCATAAAAGGGTTACGGACAATGACATGACATGGCTCTGAACTGAACTCAGTTTCCCAGGATTCCCCCAGTTTTCACATCTAGGTGCAAAAGACCCAGGTTTGAGCTACTATTGCTCACAAATCGAGTTCCTTCCTTGGTTCTGCCTCTTCTCCACCTTGTCCAGTATGGGGCTGCCTACCCTCAGGTTCTATTCTTCTGCTACTGAGAGCTGCCAGCTACATTTTCAGCAGACCCAAAGAACTTTTCCTCATAGCAGCAACGCAAAGCTTCCCAGCTAACTCCGCAATCCAAGAAACACAATGCAAGGAAAGGAGCAAAGGAAAGGAGCAACCAGTTGCCACTGTCTGCTGTCTTGCACAGCAAGAACACCATTGTCAATATTGGAATTATAACCTTCTCCTGCTTGGCTCATCAGCCAATGAACCACCAGCAGCTTTTCTTCAAAGACTGGCAACATTTAACTGGGACTAGATAGGACACAGCATAGCAGGATGATTTTTTTTTAACCCTAGTTGATGTAATGCACTGCAACACAGTGTTCAATCTTTGTGTCTGTTCACTGTTTGGGTGTTATTGTGATCTCAGGTCAGGTTAGTGGTAGTTTACTTTGCTACAGACGTGAGTGGGACAATTCAAATGTTAGGCTTTCCTACAGTGTCAGGACAGACAAAAAACAAACTCATAGTCTCATGGTTCTTCGTATACCAACCATCTCCTGAGGCTGACACTGTAAGCGTCTTAATCGCTTCTATGCTGGGACATCACGTTTTATTCAGATTATACTTAATTTCTGGCTGTCTTTACGAGCAAATGAATGAGTCACATCACATACAAGGGACTGCTTTCCTGGTTCAATTTAACACATTTGAGGTTTATGTTATAAAAAAAAAAAAAAAAAAAAAAAAAACTAAAAAAAACAACAAAAAATATAACTCTTGTGGTGTAGTAATAACACAACCATACTTTGGGTGGAAGATTCCAGGTGCAAATCCTGGCAAGAGTGTGCCCAATCAGTATTTAATTAAAAATGAATTTATAACATAATTTCGTCTGCATTTTTCATTTCATTTCTTTTCTGCATATTATTATTATTATTATTATTGTTATTGTTCTTATTATTATCACAACAAAGCATTCTTATTCTTACCAATCCTATTTGTATCTGTTTTTAAGCAATATTTGATAGATTCATAGCACTTTGTAAGAGTTTGCATTGCATGTTCCAATCGGGGAACGAACCGGCGACTTTCTAATTTTACCTCTGTTTACCTCCTTCCCCCTTCCGAGTAGTCCCTTTCACCCCATCTTTGGCCCGAGTGGTTAAGGCGTTAGACTAGAAATCCATTGGGGTTTCCCTGCACCGGTTCGAATCCTGCCAACAGCGCCATTCCCTTTTGACCAGTCGTGGTCGACGTCAATTTGCTCAGCTTCCTACAAAGTGACACTGCAGGGTTGCGACAAATGCACATTTATGCATCGGAGAGGCTGTGCAAAGACACTTAATCACTGACTGTAAATCTTGTGGAATGTACAAAGTAAGTCATTTCTCACCATTAAGCAGTTTGACTGAATTCCTTGTTCCATCTTTACCGGCGACATCCAGTTGGATCTCTTTGGAGATAAGAATCTATTGAGAAAAATGGGAACTACTTTTATGATGGCCATGTACCCAGTGTTCTAACTGTAGCAGGTGCTTGTGTTTACATGAACGCACAAAGAAACACAGGGCTTGGAAAACGCTGCTCTGTTCAAAGAGACACATCGTTTGGTGGGAAGCTTGTATGAAGCCAAAATGATCTTCAGTCTGTACTGTCTTACAGTAAGGTGCAGTACAAGTTTGAAGCAGTAAGGTAAACCACATGATTGTCTTTTCCTCAAACCCCAATCTGATGATGATGTAAACCCCCGGTTCTCGGGCAAAAGGCCTCATCACTAACAGCGATGATGGTATAGTGGTGAGCATAGCTGCCTTCCAAGCAGTTGACCTGGGTTCGATTCCCAGCCATCGCAGAGGCTTTCTTCCTTTTGACAGCATTGGTTTATTTGCGGTGTCCAAGGGAAAATGTTATCACAGCTCTTTACCCAAAGTCTTTACTGCTGTAGTGCGAGCCCAGCTGTCTGCAAGCATTTGACAAAGCTTTGATTCCTTGCCATCCAAACTTTTTTGTTTTTTTCCCATTGCTTTAGGATGTAACCCTGTTGCATAAGATTCTAACAAGCAGTGTGACATCCCATTCGGATGTGTCCAGTCCATTGTGACGTCACAGGTGAATGTGGGTATTTCATCATTGAATTACATAGAAACCTGCTAT
>OMLP01017886.1:0-10027 GCA_900302685.1 Spondyliosoma cantharus | reverse complement strand
AGAGAGAGAGAGAGAGAGAGAGAGAGAGAGAGGGCAGTATATGGAAAACGGCAAACATAACTTAGAGGGCAATTAATTTAACAGGCAGTATTGTAAGGTGGCCATAACATGGCACCAATTCCAGTCTAATCAGAGGGAGGAAGCAAAATAAGATGGCAAGGTGACTTCATGGCTTCGTCCACACCTTTCAGCTTTGATTGATCTGACTTCTTAATAAATGTTAACCATCGTGTGGATTTAAGGAAAGGCTATTACACCTCAGATCTCAACACATACTGTGCCAACAACAGCGTGCAATGTACTGATACAACAGTGATTTATGGATTAGCCCATGACAGGTTATTTAATATCTTGAGTACTGTAAAAAGCACCACCATCAGTATTTGTGTCAGGGTCTGTTCCTCATTTTGAGGCGAGCTTGTGGTCTAAGCAGTTGCCTTAGCCAATATCAACATATTATTTTCCAACTAGGCTTGAATTAGCAACTTGACATCCCTCTGTAAAATCAATATACTGCCAGTTTACAGGCACACTGTCAAATCCAGCTCTCCCACCTCTGTAAGTTTTGGACATCTCTCACCTCTCGTCAGAACTCTCTCTCTCTTCCTCTCATTGGCTCGGGCACTCTGTTTCTCTCCTTGTCTACGGTGCTCAGCAGCTGATGCAACGTAAACTCTGCCGTGTTTCAAGCATGTAGTATTCATTTACGAAAAAGAGATAAAAACTGTTTTTCTTTCTGTGGAGTTTAAAAAACAAAAAATATGACGATGATTGATAATCATAACAATGTTAAACGTAGCAACTATGTGAGATACCACCGCTCCAACCTAATGGATGCTAACTTGTACGTTTAGCTGCCAAAAACTTGTCGAGGCCAAACCCCCTTGGTCATCCTTTGTTCCAGCAGATCTGTGTCATGTGTTTCTGGGGCTCCGAGGCACCCCCAGTGGGCCAGCAGAGAAACTGTGTCACGTCCTTACTAATAACCGAAAAACAGAAAAAACCTCCAGCAAACAAGATGAACTCTGTTCTATATAATTATAAATATATGTATAGACGTTGCAGAAACCTATGGACCTAAAGCGTGAGCGAGTGGAAAAGTGAGAGTACGCTGATAATGTGCAGCGAAGACGGACTTTAGGATTTTTGGCGTCAAAACAGTTTCACTGTCCAAACCCCCATTTCCAGACCCCACCCCCTCACGAACATTATGGCTGATGCAATGCCTTGCTGCAAGACTCAGTCACTTTGGTTTGCTCTTCTCTTTTTTTATTTGAGTTTTTTCTCTGGAGAAATGAGAGACATTTTAGGGAAATTCTGAATTCATTCTTGCTGGAGTTCCACTGTGGAGAGAGACACCTTGCAGCTGAAAAAGCGACTGTGTCTTTCATCCCTCTCGAGCCTGACTGGACTGATGGCAGCCAATGGGCAAAAGCAAACTTTGTGGGAAGAGCCCACAAATAAAAAGGTGAACGGCAGTTCCCGGGAAGATGTACAACAGAACTCTAGTATTCCAATTTTCTCAACTCTATTAAAAAAAAAGACAACTGTACCATGAAAAGAAAAGAAAAATCCTGAAAAAAGTTTGTGAAATGTCTAAATATTTGACTCTCATCCCATTACTAAGAGAAATGTGTTTTCCCTACTATCATTCCTGTTTGGAGAAAAAAATGACTATGATTCTGGGAAACTGAGATTTCTATGTATTTTCTTTTGTTAAATTGAGCAAATGTGATTTGGGTTCTGATCATGAAACCACTCATTCTCCTTTTTCCAAAGGAGGAAAGTTCCTCTCCTTTCCCATCCTCCATCTGTCATCCTCAATCTATTCTTTGTCCTGCATTTATTCCTTTTTCTCTGTATGGCAGGTTGTATGTCCCCATACCATATGGAGACAGCAGGCTCTATTCATCCTCCATGTTTTATTTTTTATTTGTTTTATATCTATTTCTGTCTGTATGGCTGGGGACAAGATGGCAGCCATTTCGTTTGATGGGCTCCATCGACTCACCCTCCTGCCACGTTCGTCAGGTTTCTCTTTCTCCATTCCAAACATACTCCTCCCAGTATCTTCCTGTTCTTTCTAAATGTTATTGTAAAGTGTTCCAGTGAGATGACTCTAAATATGTGTACATTAACAGAGGGAATACACTTGGTTATATACTTCTTACTCCCTGTGTTGCGTGGTCTCTTTATCGTCTCCTTGTATCTCAGTCTATTTTGATTTCACCCAGTGACATAACTACCCCTGATAACTATCATGCTTTGGCATTGTAACATAATCCAGGGACTTTGAGTGGAGGCTCACATTGTCAGAATTTGTCTAATTTGATAATGCAGATTAAGGTATGATGACAGAATACGATGGGACTTTTCAAAGCTTTGCTTGTATTAGTGCTATGGGGAATTTTAACTAATCACTTACCCCACCAAAGAGGTAATAGGCTGGTTGCTATCCATGTATTGAACACAATAAGTGACTCTGTCACTTTTAATTGAAACAAAGAAAAATAGTGAATCCCCAGGCCAACCAGGTCTTGATGGTAACACATTTTCCCTGTGCTTTAGCCAGACCTGCAGCTGCTCTCCTGCTTTATGATCAGATGTTTTGATTTCATGAGCTCCCAAGGTGTTACTTATCTATATATACACCTACTGAAAATGCTAAGTCAGAGGTGTTATTAAATAGGTGTTGCTTCGTTGTGGGTTCACAGTGAAGCAACACCTACAAATATCTAAATGCATTAACACTATTAAATTACACTTATCTAGCCATTTTGTTATCTATTCAAAGCAACTTGCTTCAAGTGCCACAATTCAAAAAAACAGATCACATCTCATTTTGATCCTACTCCTAAAATATATCATTCCAAATATTCCATATCACACACATGATTTTTTGGAAATTCACATCCAAATCATCAGTTAAGTTTGAGCCATCTCCATGGTGCTGAGATCATAATACTTTTCCCACAGGGACAGAACAAATCAGCACAAGTAGCCAATCAGTTTGGTGAAGATGTTTGACAGAATGTCAAAAAATGACCACATGCTGATGTCTCAAACTTTAAAGAGCAATAATACACCTCAAGTACAGTCCTTAACACCTCTCCAATCAAGACCAACATTCAGTCACGGCAGCTTTACTTTTGTTTAAGACTGTTTTGAAAGACAAAAGCCAAAGTAAGTGCTCTAATGTTGTAGTGGTGATTGACTTACAGTACTTATGGTTTTCAAACTCAGACTATATTAATATAAAAATAGAGGGCCCAAAATGCACGCAAGCACAGTTTTATTTGTAAATTCTGATCATGATAAGGTTGTTTTTCAACATACAACATTATTAATGCATTAGACTGAAGATAATTGCTGATCTACCAAACGCAGACTCTCTGTTTTAATAGTGTAATCTTGGTTGCTCTCAGGCAGTGGTGTAGTGGTCCCTGGAGAAGTGGGTATACTCTCAATTTTTGCCCTTTTTTAACGTAGCCAAGAAAAAGCACTGTTTTAGAAACAGTGACATGTAAGACTACTCTATTTAGTTTACCCAAAGATCTGTCAGTAGTATTTGCTCATTGTCACATAATCTCTGCTGCTTGATCTCAGGGAGGAAGGATTATGAAATGACTAAACCAATACTGGCCCACAGACTGAGAGAGTGAGAGACAACTATGCATTTTGTGTGAACTATTCCTTATTCCTTAGCTCTTAGCTGCGTGGTCTAACTAGAGAGGTACATCTCTTAAATGCACTGAAAGTTCAAGCTTACCTTCGGTGAGTCCACTTTGTAGTATCCAGACTAAGGTGTGAACAACTTTTCCATGGCACCATCCCACGCAACTTCATCGGCAGCAATCATAGATGAAGCAGCTTGAAAATCCACGGAGAGAAGTTATGTCCACTGTGCCAGTCTCAGTTACTCACATTTACGGTCTTGTTGTTATCTTGATGATTAAATGTCCAACAGCGTCCTTTGTATTCCACCAGTAAACAGACAGAGTCGTTAGCACAGCATTAGCTTTTGAGCTGGAAAAAACACACCCCATCGCTACATAGGCAGTTAGCACGTCAATCCCCGGCAAAACTCTGTGAAATAAGCAGTCCATATTTCTGCTGCCACCAGTGTAACTTTGAGAATTAGCTATACTGTAAACTTTATCGTTACTGAATTAAGACTGCTTTCAGGGATTGGCTATGTCACTTGGCATTATCAGCCTGTCATAATTTGTCTGCTCAAAACTATTGTTATATTTTATTTACTATTAAAAATCGACTATCAATCTACTTTTCTTATTACTGAATTATGATAAAAAAAGAGCTTTTGACACACATTCTGCGCCTACTTGTCCATTGGACATTGGATGACAAAGATGAATAATGGGGAGAGAAATTGACTAGGTGTGTTAGAAGAATGTTTGCCAACTTTATATTAAGGTCGCAAACATTTTCAGCAGTGAGTTACTGTACACATCTGATGTTTCCTTCAAGCTGAATCTGAGGGGGTAGAAGAAGAGCCTGTGTGAGGTGGACAGCACTAGCACACAGGTTCTCATGGCCAAGGAATACAGAGGGGAGAATAGAAGGTTAGCCAGCCACGTGTTGGCCATTCCAGTATCAAAAAGCTAGTTCAGTTTAAACCTGGTAACATCCTCTCAGAGGACTGTCTTTGCCAATGCATTGTAACACACATACAAGTTGATTACCTTTGACACTTCTTCCTGTGGATTCATGTGCAGTGTATTGTATGCCATATTATCATCTTTAATCTATTTTATTGACAGAATTGCAAAAATTAGCATCTACAGTCATGCCTGCAGTTGTTAGGCTGTACCCAAATGGACAGTGAGTTTCCCAGTTTCTTGCAGGAACTTAACAATAGCATCCATCTCGGCTGAGCTGTAGTAAGCTAGCCTCTCACCCAGAATAAAAGAAAGAAAGCATTTCTGACTGCTCACAACAAGGTCATACTTTCTGGAAAGAGATATTGCTTTTGAGTTATGCAATTTCTTTTTTTAAATTTATTTATTTATTGAACATAACAAAGTGCCATCTAGTTCCATTATATTTGAGACATCTCTACGGCCAATAACTCTAAATCTCACCAAAACATCAACACCAAAACAACTGAGATGTATAAATAACACCATAGGGAGGAGGAAAAATATGTCATTTTGATTTGTAAGCGATATCTCCCTTTAAGGACGATGGTACTTTGAGCTAAATGCTGACCGTACTTATGTTTACGTTCAGTGTTCTGAGTATTAGTTAGCATGTCATCATGCATTTGCAAAATGCACTAAACACAAAGTATAGACGAGGCTAATGGGAATGTTGTTCATTTTGCAGATATTTGGAAGATATTAAAACAAATTAAAGGAAACAAATATTATTTTAACCTGGTAGTGCTAGATGAAATGTTAGATGGCAATCAGACGTATTTGGATTCATCTTGGGGGCATCGTGGATACATTTGCCAAGTTTCATGGGGATTCATTCAATAGTGATTTAGATAATTCAGTCTGGACCAAAGGTGGACAAAAACTCCGGTGGAAAAAAACTAGACCAACTTTGCCCTCCCTAGAGTCAGCATGGCTAACAAGGTTAATAGCTACATCAAGTAACAAATGCTCAGTCTTGTACAGTATCATGTAGCAAAACTGGTATGAGTGTACAGCCATTATTCAATCGATCATTCTTGGTTCACAATTCCTGTCTGTTAAAGTAGCTGTGCTTCAGGGATGCAGCATGGCCTTGGCTACATTGTGCAACAGCCAGCACACTATGCATGCATGAACATTAATGAGACTCCATCGTGCCATAGGAGCAGATGTTGCGCAGATGTTCTACTGACCAAGGCAGATTCCCTGTCCCTGCAGACAATATCTTTCCCTAATCTACTCATAGCAAGCTAAGCATAACAAAATGGTCTGTACCTTGTTAAGATTATGTTCAGACAGTCCTCAACACACAATCAGAGTTGTTTACAAGGCTACATACATGACAGAGTAATGGGGCATATAATACAATTAATGCACTTCCATACACCTCTGAAAACCCCTGATTCCAATGACAGACCAGTTAAACAGCTGATTTTAACATGCCTTTTACCGAAGTAGGAAACCATAGGACTACCTGTCAACAATTCACATTTATGCTATATTTCTAAATATATATAAATAAGAGAAATAAGAATAAAAAGAAATGTGAGGAAAACACACAGAAGAGCGGGGAGGACTCTGTGGACGCATCTTCTTCTGAAAAACTGACATGACCTTTAATATTTCAACAACTCATGTAGCAAAAGCTATAGCACAAGAAAGTGCCAAAGTAAATCCGCTACCAGCACAGCTTGTGCTAGACTCCACACCTCTCATGTGTTGCAGAGGTGGCAGCGATAGCAATAAATGTTATGTGTTGTCCTAGACTGCTGGTGTTCACTGTGGGTAATTTTCATAGATACAAGCCTTAACTTACTGAAGAAGGCAAAAGTCCTGACATTTTTACTGCTCAACATTTACATCATTGAATAAAAGCAAAACAGAGAAAATGTACGGATCCATGAAAAAATTTCAGCCAAAGGCTGCATCAGCTCAGGTGACGGCAATCAGTCTAACACTTTGGTCCAGACTCAAATATGTCAATAACTGTCGGATGGATTTGAGTGAACTGCCTTCATGGTTCTGAGAGGACCTCCTCTTGGTGATCCCCTGACTTTTTCTCTAGCTCCACCAACTTGACTTGGTTCACTTTTTTAGTTATTTAAATATCTTGACATTCATGGTCCCTAAAGGGATAACTGTAATAACTTTGATCCCTCAACCTTTTTATCTAGTGCCAACATCAGGTCCTAACTAATTGCATTCCCATCGGTCTTAGCTGTACTTTGTGTTCAGTGCTAATTATATAAGCTGCTGTAAGTAGTATTTCTTTATTCAAGAGTTAAGTAGCTCTTTCTTCCAACCGTAATCACTGTTGTAAAGCGTTTGGTCATAACACATGTCTCCTTCAACCGTTTACCTGTTCAATTCAAACTAGTTAACCACAAAAAATTTGAAAGTATTTTTCCTAAGCATTACATCAGTGTAATTGAGGTCTTCAGGGGCATGCACATCACTCGCATGAGATTTTTCTTTGCGATAGAGCCCTTACTTCCAGAACTCTTTCCCCTGGCCCTGGTGATATTAGCCCATAAATACAGTACTTATTTAAATCCAGGTAGACAACTGGCAGTTGATTTGCATTGAGATTTCTGTAAACTTATTTATTTCTGTAGTCATTTCTAGCACTAACTGCAACATTTAAAGATATATGGGACTAATAAAGGAATTCTGGGAATTCTGATATAGTTAAATACAGTTGACTGACCTTTCTGACATTTCTCCTGTGTTCATTTTATCTACTGTGTTGCTTTGATAGCTACTGTGGCGTCTCACTGCCGGTCAGACTACCTGCGTTCCAACAGGTAAGCTAGATTTCCTAATATTATATTATATATACATAATAGCATCGAACTTGCCTTTTACATGAATGAGACGTATTAGGGTTACTGCGGTGACAACCTTTTTCCCACCATTTACCCAGACTGTCTTATATCAAGGATAGATGTTTACTAGCTGTAGAGGGCTGTGTATAGTAACTGTTAATGCAAACTAAACATTCCCTACTGCTGCAGTTTCACATTAAAAGCACTTAACTGCTGCAAAATTAGTTGACTTTTATTATGAAGCAGGCTAGTCATGGTATATGCAATGTGTTTGGTGAGTTTAGACCGTTTCCGCTATCGTTAATCAAAAAATAGCAAACTACAGAGCGAGACGACGGCCTTTTTGACAATAGCGAGTCAGCTTGAAATACGTCAGGGAATAGTTTTATAACATATGTGGGTATAATGGAACAACAAGGAGCCATTAGACGAAGACTTGCAAGCAACAGGCTGCACACCTCCAACTTCTCAGTGAGGTAACGACTTCTTTTCCCTCATTAACACCATTAGGTTCCCTATTAGCATTAGATTTAAGTCTGAAATACTGCCAAATATGCACCTTTGCTTTTTGCTTTGACAACAAATCCTCTGGCATCATTTTCTCGGTCAACTCTCCTTATTCTTGTCATGTGGCAAGTGAAATGTGACTCCTGTTATTCTTTGTCTCTGAGGCTTTCAGTTTCTAATCGTAGCGTCCTTCATCTGATTAAGCATTAATGCAAAATAAAAGACGAGCAAAACGAGGTGGGAGCAGTGGGCAAGTAATATAATCACTGTATGCGTCGTGTAACACCACTAACAGTGACTATCCAGTGTATACCGATGTAAACATTTAACATCATGTAAAGTTGTATGTAAGCTAGTAGGTGAGGCAGGGACTTTCTACCTGGAAGTTATTGCAAACAAACATTGTGAATGGTTCCATAAATATCCCTTCTGAAATTCTTCCAAGCATTGATTGAAGCCAGTTCCATATTTATGTATTAATAGATTGAAATTATTAGTAAATGGAGCTGATCTATCAGCGGAACTGGTAAGACAGCCAAAAAAATGCTTTAAAATGTCCTGCACTTGAATAATAACCCATGTATAAAAGTTGATCCCACTTCTTTTCAACTTATGGTTGGACCATCATTGTCTATTTGTTGATGGAAAGGTGAGCTCAATTGCACAAGAGGAAATTCAACATATCATCTGTAGGCAAGGGTTCAATATACACCAGGGGGCATTAGTCCATGGCGAGCCATCACTTACCCTCAACAGGAAGAAGACTTCCAGTCTCCTCTAATCAATTTGTACTCACAGCATTAATATTTAGGAATCGATTTGCTCTGAGCTACTTGTGCTGTGCTGGCACAAACAACAGACTTCACATAAAGCAACGGAATTGATTGATTTTTCTTAATTAGCTCATCAAATATTTATTACAGCTTAAGGTTGAACAAATATTGAAAGAAACACCAGCTCTCATCGGGCTTCAGATTTGTGCCTTTCTACGCCCCCATCCCCCAAGAATGAAAAGATTCCTCTAAAATCAATTCAAAAACAGTGACTCAAAAGTCTATGCAGCACTCTCTCCACAGGGATTGAATCAGAGAGACAGTATCAAATCAAACGCTCAGTTTGGGAAATCTGGAGCAGAGGTAAGTACAGGTAAGGAAGGGAAGAAGAACGAGACGTCTCTACTCCATTTTGTGTGGTGTTTCCTCCCTATTTCATCATCCAATCTTCTATCCAACTGTGAGATGTATCCCATGGCCACTTTCCCCATACACTCACCAATCTACAAAATATGATGTGTGTAGTCCAATCCATGAATGTGTATTCATGGATTGGACTACGATAAGACATTTCAGATATTCCCCAGCTAAACTTGGTAGCCTCCTCACCCTGAGTGCTCCTACACACACAGAGTTTTTGTCTCTGCTCGGCTCGACATTCATCAAATTAAAGAAGCAAAAAGACAAAAACAAAGTTGTGGCATCATTTCCCCTACAGGCAGAAAGCTCTGATGTAAACATGCCTCAGAGCTCGGCTTTCACAAATAATGTGACATCACCGGTTACATAGACAATCAGCTTTGACACCATTTCAGCAGCCTCCTTTGCCGTGCAAATGATCAGCACTGTGCTTGTATATGTGCACATGTGGGTGCATGTGAGAGCCAGAAAAGGCGAAATGGCTGGATTTGTTTATTTGCCTCTCCAAGTAAAAGCTCAAATGGGCTGTGAGATGCAAGTGTGTCTGACTGTGTGTGTGTGTCTGATTGTGTGTGTGTGTGTGTGTGTGTGTGTGTGTGTGTGTGTGTGTGTGTGTGTGTGTGTGTGTGGGTGGGGGTGGGTGTGTGGGGGGGTGTGTGTGTGTGGGGGGGGGTGGGTGTGTGTGTGTGGGGGTGTGAGTGTGGGTGTGTGTGGGTGTGTGGGTGTGTGTGGGTGGTTGTGTGTGTGTGGGTGCGTGTGTGTGTGTGTGTGTGTGTGTGTGTGTGTGTGTGTGTGTGTGTGTGTGTGTCTCAGGGAGAGAGGGACATCATCAGGATGCTGAGCA